>NW_019168048.1:15802619-15918472 GCF_002303985.1 Durio zibethinus
CATCGGTCAGGTTCTCCGACGATGCTCCGACGATGGTGCCCGATGAAGAAAAATGTGGCACCAGCCACTGCCGCGAGCCCCAGCAATGTGCGGGCTGTAAATACTTCTGGTCTGGTTTCATCTTAAGACGTGGGAATGAACTCTGTATGCTTAGACTGGGAACGAACTCCGTATGCCTAAGTCAACAAACGAAACGAGCGTGCGGCGCTCAGCTGGCCAGACGAGCGGGATGCACAAGCCGGGGATCAGTTGGGTCCCCCTCTGTGTGATGTCGATCCTGCTGTCGCAACCCTCGGTCCGATCCAATCTTAGACTGGGAATGAACTCCGTATGCCTAAGCCAACCGACGAAACGAGAGGGCGGGCGGGCGAGCACTACACCGGCTAGAGAGACGGGATGCGCAAGCCGTGGATCGATAGGGTGGTAGGTGGGTTTACGAACATCTTTTTATTTTGGCATGCCAATGCCATTTTTATGGCTTGTAAATTCATAAAACGGTCCCTTAAGCCTTCGCGTGAAGTTTCATGGCAAGACGACTCGTTTTCTATTTTTCACGATTTTGGAAACTTTTTGCGGTTCGGGATTTTTTAGAATTTTTTCGGAAGGCCTTTTGGCCCCAAACTTGGTAGACGTGATCCTTGTATTTTTGTGGCTCGAGATTTTTTAAAATTTTTTCAAAAGATTTTTGGCCCCAAACTTGCTAGACGTGATCCTTGTACTTTTTTTGGCATGCAAAAAAAAATTCAGCTAAAAACTCAAACTGTACAAGATTTTGTGACCATTTGAAAAAAGTGTCCCCATTTCAAACACTTTCATGGCTACTGGCAGCAAACCTGTAAAATCTCAAATGCTCTTTAAAGGGGTGTGAGTTCTTGAGGTTTGATGAGGGATAGGGGGCCAATATAAGGGCCAAGTACCAGCACCCATCGTACATCATGTGCGCACACCGCCCCCCAGCCCCCCTGAGCGCCGGAACCCCAATGTCGCTGGTCAGGTTCTCCGACGATGCTCCGGTGATGGTGCCCCGATGAAGAAAAAAGTGGCACCAACACATGCTCGAGCCCAGCATGTGCTGCCGGAAGCCTCAGTCCGATCCGATCTTAGACTGGGAATGAACTCCGTATGCTTAGATTGGGAATGAACTCCGTATGCCTGAGTCAACCCACGAAATGAGCGTGCGGGTGCTCAGCCGGCCAAAGGGGCGGGATGCGTAAGCCAGGGATAGTCCAAGTCTCCCTCTACGTGTTACTGATCTTACTGTCGCAACCCTCGATTAGGTTCGATCTTAGACTGGGAATGAACTCCGAATGCCTAAGCCAACCGATGAAACGAGCGCGCGGGTGGGCGGGCGGGCACTACGTCGGCCAGAGAGTCGAGATGCGCAAGCCGTGGATCGATAGGTTGGTAGGTGGGTTTAGGCACATCTTCATATTTCTGCATGCCAATGCCATTTTTATGGCTTGTAAGTTCATACAACGGTCCCCTAAGCCTTTACGTGAAGTTTCATGGCAAGACGACTCGTTTTCTATTTTTTATGATTTTTGAAACTTTTTGCGGTTCGAGATTTTTTAAAATTTTTTCAGAAGGATTTTTGGCCCCAAACATGGTAGACATGATCCTTGTATTTTTTTGGCATGCTCAAAAAATTCAGCTAAAAACTCGAAGTGTACAAGATGTTATGACCGTTTCAAAAAAGTGTCCCCATTTCAGACACTTTAATGGCTACTGGCAGCAAACCTGTAAAATCTCAAATGCTCTTTAAGGGAGTATGAGTTCTCGAGGTTTGATGAGGGATAGGGGCCAATATAAGGGCCAAGTACCAGCACCTATCACACATCATGTGCGCACACACCCCCCGGCACCCCCGATCGTCGGAACCCCAATGCTGCCGGTCAGGTTCTTCGACGTCGCTCCGACGATGGTGCCCCGACGAAAAAAAATGGGGCACCAACACATGCTAGAGCCCAGCATGTGTTGCTGCAACCCTTGGTCTGGTTCAATCTTAGACTGGGAATGAACTCCGTATGCTTAGACTGGAAATGAACCCCGTATGCCTAAGTCAACCCATGAAATGAGCGTGCGGCTGCTCAACCGGCCAGAGGGGCAGGATGGGCAAGCCCGAGATTGACTGGGTCCCCCTCTGCGTGCTGCCGATCCTGCTAGCACAACCCTCAGTCCGGTCTGATCTTAGACTAGGAATGAACTCCGTATACCTAAGCCAACCGACGAAACGAGCGAGCGGGCGGGCGAGCGGGCACTACACCGACCAGAGAGACGGGATGCGCAAGCCGTGGATCGATATGGTGGTAGTCGGGTTTAGGCACATCTTCATATTTCTACATGCCAATGCCATTATTATGGCTTGTAAATTCATACAATGGTCCCTTAAGCCTTCTCGTGAAGTTTCATTAGAAGACGACTCGTTTTCTATTTTTCATAATTTTTGAAACTTTTTGCGGTTCGAGATTTTTAAAAATTTTTTCAGAACGATTTTTAGACCCAAACTTGGTAGACGTAATCCTTGTATTTTTTTTGGCAACCACAAAAAAATTCAGCTAAAAACTCGAAGTGTACAAGATTTTACGACCATTTGAAAAAAGTGTCCCCATTTCAGACACTTTGATGGCTACTGATAGCAAGCCTGTAAAATCTCAAATGCTCTTTAAGGGGGTGTGTGTTCTCGAGGTTTGATGAGGGATAAGGGGCCAATATAAGGGCCAAGTACCAGCACCCATCGCACATCATGTGTGCACACCCCACGATCGTCGGAACCCCAATGTCCGTCGGTCAGGTTTTCTGGCGATGCTCCGGCGATGGTGCCCCGACGAAGAAAAATATGGCACCAACACATGCCTGAGCCCAGCATGTGCTGCCGTGAACCTCGGTCCGATCTAATGTTAGACTGGGAATGAACTCCGTATGCCTAAATCAACCCACGAAACGAGCATACGGGTGCTCAGCCGGCCAGAGTGGCGGCATGCGTAAGCCTGGGATCGATCGGGTCTCCCTCTGCATGTTGTCGTAACCCTCAGTTCGGTCTGATCTTTGACTGGGAATTAACTCTGTATGCCTAAGCCTATCGACAAAACGAGCGGGCAGGCGGGCGGACGGGCACTACGCCGACCCGAGAGACGGGATGCGTAAGTCGTGGATCGATAGGGTGGTACGTTGGTTTAGGCACATCTTCATATTTCTGCGTGCCAATGCCATTTTTATGGCTTGTAAATTCATACAATGGTCCCTTAAGCCTTCACGTGAAGTTTCATGGCAAGACAACTCGTTTTCTATTTTCACAATTTTTGAAACTTTTTACAGTTCAGGATTTTTAAAAATTTTTTCAGAAGAATTTTTAGCCCCAAACTTGGTAGACGTGATCCATGTATTTTTTTTTGCATGCAAAAAAAAATTAATCTAAAAACTCGAAGTGTACAAGATTTTGTGACCATTTGAAAAAAGTGTCTCCATTTCGGACACTTTAATGGCTACTGGCAGCAAACTTGTAAAATCTCAAATGCTCTTTAAGGGGGAGTGAGTTCTCGAGGTTTGATGAGGGATAGGGGGCCAATATAGGGGACAAGTACCAGCACCCATCGTACATCATGTGTGCACACCCCCCGGCCCCCCCGATCACCAAAACCCCAATGCCGCCGGTCAGGTTCTCCGGTGATGCTCCGGCGATGGTGCCCCAGTGAAGAAAAATGCGGCACCAACACATGCCTGAGCCCAGCATGTGCTACCGTAACCCTCGGTCCGGTCTGATCTTAGACTTGGAATGAACTCCGTATGCTTAGATTGGGAATGAACTTCGTATGCCTATGTCAACCCATTAAACGAGCGTGCGGGCGCTCAGTCGGCCGGAGGGGCGGGATACACAAGCCGAGGATCGACCAGGTCGCCCTCTACGTGCTGCTGATCATGCTGTCGTAACCCTTAGTCCAGTTCGATCTTAGACTGGGAATGAACTCCATATGCCTAAGCCAACCGACGAAACGAGCAGGCGGGCGGGCGGGTGGGCACTACGCCGGCTAGAGAGACGGGATGCACAAGCCGTGTATTTATAGGGTGGTAGGTGGGTTTAGGCACATCTTCATATTTCTACATGCCAATGCCATTTTTATGGCTTGTAAATTTATAAAACGGACCCTTAAGCCTTCACGTGAAGTTTCATGGCAAGACGACTCGTTTTTGAATTTTTCACAATTTCCAAAACTTTTTACAGTCCGGGATTTTTTAAAATTTTTTTGAAAGAATTTTTGGCTCCAAACTTGGTAGACGTGATCCTTGTATTTTTTTTTTGGCATGCACAAAAAAATTCAGCTAAAAACTTGAAGTGTACAAGATTTTGTGACCTTTTGAAAAAAGTGTCCCCATTTCAGACACTTTAATGGCTACTGGCAACAAACCTATAAAATCTGAAATGCTCTTTAAGGGGGTGTGAGTTATCGAGGTTTGATGAGGGATAGGGGGCCAATAAAAGGGCCAAGTACCAGCACCCATCGCACATCATGTGCGCACACCCCCCCGGCCCCCCGATCATTGGAACCCAAATGCCATCGGTCAGGTTCTCCGGCGATGCTCCGGTGATGGTGCCTTGTGAAGAAAAATGTGGCACCAGTACATGCCCGAGCCCACCATGTCCTGTCGTAACCCTAGGTCCGGTCCGATCTTAGACTGGGAATGAACTCCATATGCTTAGGCTGGGAATGAACTCCATATGCCTAAGTCAACCCACGAAACGAGCGTACGGGCGCTCAGCTAGCCAGAGGGGTAGGATGCGCAAGTCGGGGATCTGCCCGGTCCCTCTCTGCATGCTGCCGATCTTGCTGCCGCAACCCTCGGTCCGGTCCAATCTTAGACTGGGAATGAACTCCGTATGCCTAAGCCAACTGACGAAATGAGCGGGCGGGCGGGTGGGCACCACGCCGTCCCGAGAGACGGGATGCGCAAACCGTGGATCGATAAGGTGGTAAGTGGGTTTTGGCACATCTTCATAATTTTGTGTGCCAATGCCATTTTTATGCCTTGTAAATTCAAACAATGGTCCCTTTAGCCTTCACGTGAAGTTTCATGGCAAGACAACTCAATTTCTATTTTTCACGATTTTCAAAACTTTTTGCGGTCCGAGATTTTTTAAAATTTTTTAGGAAGGAGTTTTGGCCCAAACTTGGTAGATGCAAGCACAAAAAAATTCAGCTAAAAACTCGAAGTTTACAAGATTTTGTGACCATTTGAAAAAAGTGTCCCCATTTCAGACACTTTAATGGCTACTGACAGCAAACCTGTAAAATCTCAAATGCTCTTTAAGGGGGTGTGAGTTCTTGAGGTTTGATGAGGGATAGGGGGCCAATATAAGGGCCAAGTACCAGCACCTATTGCACATCATTTGCGCACACCCCCCGGCCCCCCCGATCGTCGGAACCCCAATGCCGTCGGTCAGGTTCTCTGGCAATGCTCCGGCGATGGTGCCCCGACGAAGAAAAATGTGGCACTAGCACATGCCCGAGCCCATCATGTGCTACCGCAACCCTCAGTCTGGTCTGATCTTAGACTGGGAATGAACTCCGTATGCCTAAGCCAATCGACGAAATGAGCGGGCAGGAGGGCGGGCGTGCACTATGCCGGCCAGAGAGACGGGATGCGCAAGCCGTGGATCGATAGGGTGGTAGGTGGGTTTAGGCACATCTTCATATTTCTGCATGCCATTGCCATTTTTATGGCTTGTAAATTCATACAATGGTCCCTTAAGCCTTCACGTGAAGTTTCATGGCAAGACGACTCGTTTTCTATTTTTCACGATTTTCAAACTTTATGCGGTTCGAGATTTTTTAAAATTTTTTTGGAAGGTGTTTTGGCCCCAAACTTGGTAGACAAGATACTTGAATTTTTTTTGGCAAGCAAAAAAAAATTCAGCTAAAAACTCGAACTGTACAAGATTTTGTGACCATTTGAAAAAAGTGTCCCCATTTCATACACTTTAATGGCTACTGGCAGCAAACCTGTAAAGTCTCAAAAGCTCTTTAAGGGGTGTGAGTTCTTGAGGTTTGATTAGGGATAGGGGG
Source organism: Durio zibethinus (assembly GCF_002303985.1). Next base: position 15,808,679 of record NW_019168048.1, read on the forward strand.
CCAATATAAGGGCCAAGTACCAGCACCCATCGCACATCATGTGCCCACACCCCCCCGTCGGCCCCCCGATCGTCGAAACCCCAATGCCGCCGGTCAGCTTCTCAGGCGATGCTCCGGTGATGGTGCCCTGGCGAAGAAAAATGTGGCACCAACACATTACCGAGGCCAGCATATGCTGCCGCAACCCTCAGTCCGGTTTGATCTTAGACTGGGAGTGAACTCCGTATGCTTAGACTGGGAATGAACTCCGTATGCCTAAGTCAACCCATGAAACGAGCGTGCGGGTGCTCTGCCTAAGCCAGAGGGGCGGGATGCACAAGCCGGGGTTATGTCGAATCTCCCTCTACGTGCGGCCGATCCTACTGCCACAACCCTCGATCCGGTCTGATCTTCGATCAGGAATGAACTCCATATGCCTAAGCCAACCGACGAAACATGCGGGCAGGCGGGCGGGTAGGCACTACATCGGCCAAAGAGACGGGATGCGCAAGCCGTGGATCGATAGGGTGGTAGGTGGGTTTAGGTACATCTTCATATTTCTGCATGCCAATGCCATTTTGATGGCTTGTAAATTCATACAATGGTCCCTTAAGCCTTCTGGTGAAGTTTCATGGCAAGATGACTCGTTTTCTATTTTTTACGATTTTTGAAACTTTTTACGGTTTGGGATTTTTTTAAATTTTTTTGAAAGGGGTTTTGGCCCCAAACTTGATAGACGTGATCCTTGTATTTTTATTGGCATGCACAAAAAAATTCAGCTAAAAACTCGAAGTGTACAAGATTTTGTGACCATTTCAAAAAAGTGTCCCCATTTCAAACACTTTAATGGCTACTGGCAGCAAACCTGTAAAATCTCAAATGCTCTTTAAGGGGGTGTGAGTTCTCGAGGTTTGATGAGTGACAGGGGGCCAATATAAGGGCCAAGTACCAGCACCCATTGCACATCATGTGCGCACAACCCCCCCCGACCCGTGATCACCAACCTGTGCCCAAATGAGGCCAGGTCAGGTTCTCTTACGATGGTGCCCCGGTCAAAGAAAAAATACGACACAACACATTTTGAGCCAGCATGTGCTGCCACAACCTCGGTCTGGTCCGATCTTAGACTTGGGAAGAACTTCTATGCCTAAGTCAACCCCAACAAATGACAGTTGCGGTGTTCAGTCGGCCAGAAGGGCGGGATGCGCAAGCGAGGATCGACAAGGTCCTCTGCGTCTACGATTCCTGCTGCCGGCAACCATCAAATCTTCTGATCTTAGACTGGAATTGACTCTATGTGCTAAGCCAATCGACGAAATGAGCGGATGGGTGGGTGGGCGGACACTACGTCGGCCAGAGAGGCAGGATGCGTAAGCCGTGGATCGATAGGGTAGTAGGTGGGTTTAGGCACATCTTAATATTTCTGCGTGCCAATGCCATTTTTATGGCTTGTAAATTAATGCAATGGTCCCTTAAGCCTTCACGTGAAGTTTCATGGCAAGACGACTCGTTTTCTATTTTTCACGATTTTTGAAACTTTTTACGGTTTGGGATTTTTTAAATTTTTTTCGGAAGGAGTTTTGTCCCTAAACTGGTAGACATGATCCTTGTATTTTTCTTGGCATGCACAAAAAAATTCAACTAAAAACTCAAAGTGTACAAGATTTTGTGACCATTTGAAAAAAGTGTCCCCATTTTAACACTTTAATGGCTACTGGCAGCAAACCTGCAAAATCTCAAATGCTCTTTAAAGGGGTGTGAGTTCTTGAGGTTTGATGAGGGATAGGGGGCCAATATAAGGGCCAAGTATCAACACCCATTGCAGGTCATGTGCGCTCACCCCCCCGGCCCCCTGATCGCCAGAACCCTAATGTCGCCGGTCAGGTTCTCCGGCGATGCTCCGATGATGGTGCCCCAATGAAGAAAAATATGACACCAAACATGCCCGAGCCCAGCATGCGCTATCGTAAACCTTGGTCCAGTCTGATCTTAGGCTGGGAATCAACTTTGTATGCTTAGACTGGGAATAAACTCCGTATGCCTAAGTCAACCCATGAAACGAGCGTGCGGGCGCTCAACCGGCCAGAGGGTGAGATGCGCAAGTCAGGGATCGGCTGGGTCCCCCTCTGTGTACTGCCGATCCTGCTGCCGCAACCCTTGATCTGGTCCGATCTTAGACTGGGAATGAACTCCGTATGCCTAAGCCAACCGGTGAAACGAGTGGGTGCGTGGGCGAGCGGGCACTACGCCGGCTAGAGAGACGGGATGCACAAGCAATGGATCGATAGGCTGGTAGGTGGGTTTAGGCACATCTTCATATTTCTCCATGCCAATACCATTTTTATGGCTTGTAAATTCATATAATGGTCCCTTAAGCCTTCATGTGAAGTTTCATGGCAAGACGACTCGTTGTCTATTTTTCATAATTTTTGAAACTTTTTGCGGTTCAAGATTTTTTAAAATTTTTTCGAAAGGAGTTTTAGCCCCAAACCTGGTAGACATGATTCTTGTATTTTTGTTGGCATGTACAAAAAAATTCTGCCAAAAACTCAAAGTGTACAAGTTTTTGTGACTATTTGAAAAAAGTGTCCCCATTTCAGACACTTTAATGGCTACTGGCAGCAAACCTATAAAATCTTAAATGCTCTTTAAAGGGGTGTGAGTTCTCAAGGTTTGATGAGGGATAGGGGGCCAATATAAGGGCCAAGTACCAGCACCCATCGCACATCATGTGTGCACACCCCCCCGACCCCCCCGATCGTCGGAACCCCAACGCCGCCGGTCAGGTTCTTCGGTGATGCTCTGGCGATGGTGCCCCGATGAAGAAAAATGTTACACCAGCACATGCTCGAGCCCAGCATGTGCTGCCGCAAACCTCGGTCCGGTCCGATCTTAGACTGGGAATGAACTCCGTATGCTTAGGCTAGGAATGAACTCCGTATGCCTAAGTCAACCCCCGAAACAAGCGTGCGGGTGCTCAGTCGGCCAGAGGGGCGGGATGCGCAAGCTGGGGATCGGCCGGGTCCCCCTCTGCATGTTATCGATCCTGCTGCCATAACCCTCGGCCTGTCTGATCTTAGACGAGGAATGAACTCTGTATGCCTAAGCCATCCGACGAAGTACCAGCACCCATCGCACATCATGTGTGCACACCCCCGCAGCCCCTCCGATCGTAGGAACTCCAATGCCGTCGATCAGGTTCTCCGATGATGCTCTGACAATGGTGCCCCGAAAAAGAAAAATGAGGCACCAACACATGGCCGAGCCCAGCATGTGCTGTTGCAACCCTCGGTCCGGTCCGATCTTAGACTGGGAATGAACTCCATATGCCTAAGCCAACCGACGAAACGAGCGGCCGGGCAGGCGGGCGGGCACTATGCCGACCAGAGAGACAGGATGCGCAAGCCATGGATTGATAGGGTGGTAGGTTGGTTTAGGCACATCATGTGCGCACACCCCCCCGTGGCCCCTCCGATCGTCAGAACTCCAATGCCGTCGATCAGGTTCTCCGGCGATGCTCCGGTGATGGTGCCCCAACGAAGAAAAATATGGCACCAACACATGCCCGAGCCTAGCATGTGCTGCCGCAACCCTCGGTCCGATCCGATCTTAGACTGGAAATGAACTCCATATGCCTAAGTTAACCCACGAAATGAGCGTGTAGGGGCTCATCCGACCAGAGGGACGGGATACGCAAGTCGGGGATCGACCGAGTCCCCCTCTACGTGCTGTCGATCCAGCTACCACAACCCTTGATCTGGTCTGATCTTAGACTGGGAATGAACTCCTTATGCCTAAGCCAACCGACGAAACAAGCGGGCGGGTGGGTGGGCGGGCACTACGTCGGCCAAAGAGACGGGATGCGAAAGCCGTGGATCGATAGCGTGGTCGGTGGGTTTAAGCACATCTTCATATTTCTATGTGCCAATGAAATTTTCATGGCATGTAAATTCATACAATGGTCCCTTAAGCCTTCACGTGAAGTTTCATGGCAAGACGACCTGTTTTCTATTTTTCATGATTTTCGAAACTTTTTACGGTTTGAGATTTTTTAAAATTTTTTCAGAAGGATTTTTGGCCCCAAACTTGGTAGACGTGATCCTTGTATTTTTTTTGGCATGCACAAAAAAATTCAGCTAAAAACTCCAAGTGTACAAGATTTTGTGACAATTTGAAAAAACTGTCCCCATTTCAGACACTTTAATGGCTACTGGCAGCAAACCTGTAAAATCTCAATTGCTCTTTAAGGGGGTGTGAGTTCTCGAGGCTTGATGAGGGATAGGTGGCCAATATAAGGGCCAAGTACCAGCACCCATCGCACATCATGTGCGCACACCCCCCCGGCCCCCCGATCGCCGGAACCCCAATGCCGTCGATCAGGTTCTTGACGATGGTGCCCCAGCGAAGAAAAATGTGGGACCAGCACATGCCCGAGCCTGGCATGTGCTGTTGCAACCCTCAGTCCGATCCTATCTTAGACTGTGAATGAACTCCGTATGCTTAGACTGGGAATGAACTCCGTATGGCTAAGTCAACCCATGAAACGAGCGTGCGGGCGCTCAGCGGGCCAGAGGGGCGGGATACGCAAGCCGGGGATCGTCGGGTCCCCCTGTACGTGCTGCCGATCCTACTACCATAACCCTCGGTCCGGTCTGATCTTAGACTGGGAATGAACTCCGTATGCCTAAGCCAACTGACGAAACAAGCGGGCGGGCTGGCACTACGTCGGCCAGAGAAATGGGATGCGCAAGCTGTGGATCGATAGGGTGGTAGGTGGGTTTAGGCACATCTTCATATTTTTGTGTGCCAATGCCATTTTTATGGCTTGTAAATTCATACAATGGTCCCTTAAGCCTTCACATGAAGTTTCATGGCAATATAACTCGTTTTCTATTTTTCATGATTTTTTAAAACTTTTTACGGTTCGAGATTTTGTAAAATTTTTTTGGAAGGAGTTTTGGCCCCAAACTTGGTACGTGATCCTTGTATTTTTGTTGGCATGCACAAAAAAATTCAGCTAAAAACTCGAAGTATATAAGATTTTTTGACCATTTGAAAAAAATGTCCCCATTTCAGACACTTTAATGGCTATTGGCAGCAAACCTGTAAAATCTCAAATGCTCATTAAGGGGAGTGAGTTCTCGAGATTTGTTGAGGGATAGGGGGCCAATATAAGGGCCAAGTACCAGCACCCATCGCACATCATATGCGCACACCCCCTGGCCCCCCCGATCGTCGAAACCCCAATGTCGTCGGTCAAGTTCTCCGACGATGCTCTGGCGATGGTGCCCCGACGAAGAAAAATGTGGCACCAGCACATGCCCAGGCCCAGCATATGCTGCCACAACCCTCGGTCCAGTCCGATCTTAGATTGGGAATGAACTCCGTATGCCTAAGTCAACCCACGAAATGAGCATGCGGGTGCTCAGCCGGCCAGAGGGGCGGGATGCGCAAGCCAAGGATCGACTGGGTCCCCCTTTGCGTGCTGCCGATCCAGGTGCCGCAACCCTCAATCTGGTACAATCTTAGGCTGGGAATGAAGTCCGTATGCCTAAGCCAACCGACGAAACAAGCGGGCGGGCGGGCAGCACTACGTCGGTCAGAGAGACGGGATGCGCAAGCTGTGGATCGATAGGGTGGTAGGTGGGTTTAGGCACATCTTCATATTTCTACATGCCAATGCCATTTTTATGGCTTGTAAATTCATACAATGGTCCCTTAAGCCTTCACGTGAAGTTTCATGGCAAGACGACTCGGTTTTTATTTTTCATGATTTTTGAAACTTTTTATGGTTCAAGATTTTTTTAAATTTTTTCAGAAGGATTTTTCACCCCAAACACGGTAGACGTGATCCTTATATTTTTGTTGGCATGCACAAAAAAATTCAGCTAAAAACTCAAAGTGTACAAGATTTTGTGACCATTTGAAAAAAGTGTCCCCATTTCAGACACTTTAATGGCTACTGGCAACAAACCTGTAAAATCTCAAATGCTCTTTAAGGAGGTGTGAGTTCTCGTGGTTTCATGAGGGATAGGAAGCCAATATAAGGACAAGTACCAGCACCCATTGCACATCATGTGCGCACACCCCCCCCGGCCCCCCCGATCGCCGGAACCCCAATGCCGTCGATCAGGTTCTCCGACTATGCTGCCCCGACGAAGTAAAATACGGCACAAGCACATGCCCGAGCCTAGCATGTGCTATCGCAACCCTCGATCCGGTCTGATGTTAGACTGGGAATGAACTCCGTATGCCTAAGTCAACCCACGAAACAAGCGTGCGGGCGCTCAGCCTGCCAGTGGGTAGGGATGCGCAAGTCGAGGATCGACCGGGTCCCCCTCTTCGTGCTGTCGATCCTGCTGCCGTAACCTTTGGTCCGGTCCAATCTTAGACTGGGAATGAACTCTGTATGCCTAAGCGAGCTGACAAAACGAGCGGGCGGGCGGGCGGCCCGGCGAACACTACGCCGACCAGAGAGACGGGATGCGCAAGCCGTGGATCGATAGGGTGGTAGGTGGGTTTGGGCACATCTTCATATTTCTGCGTGCCAATGCCATTTTTATGGCTTGTAAATTTATACAATGGTCCTTTAAGCCTTCACGTGAAGTTTCATGGCAAGACAACTCGTTTTCTATTTTTCATAATTTTTGAAACTTTTTACGGTTCGAGATTTTTTAAAATTTTTTCAGAAGGAGTTTTGGCCCAAAACTTGGTAGACGTGATCCTTGTATTTTTGTTGGCATGAAAAAAAAAATTCGGCTAAAAACTCGAAGTGTACAAGATTTTGGGACCATTTGAAAAAAGTGTGCCCATTTCAGACACTTTAATGGCTACTGGCAGCAAACCTGTAAAATCTCAAATGCTCTTTAAGGGGTGGTGAGTTTTCGAGGTTTGAAGAGGGATAGGGGGCCAATATAAGGGCCAAGTACCAGCACCCATCGCACATCATGTGTGCACACCCCCTCGGCCCCCCCGATCGTCGGAACCCCAATGCCATCGATCAGGTTCTCCGGCGATGCTCCGACGATGGTGCCCCGAAGAAGAAAAATGTGGCACCAGCACATGCCGAGCCCAGCATGTACTGTCGCAACCCTTGGTCCGGTCCGATCTTAGACTGGGAATGCACTCCGTATGCTTAGACTGGGAATGAACTCCGTATGCCTAAGTGAACCCACGAAACGAGCGTGCGGGTACTCAGTCGACCAGAGGGGCGGGATGCACAAGTCGGGGATCAGCTGGGTCCCCCTCTGTATGCTGCCAATCCTGCTACTGCAACCCTCTATCCGGTCTGATATTAGACTTTGAATGAACTCCATATGCATAAGCCGAGCGGCGAAACAAGCGGGCGAGCACTACGCCGGCCAGAGAGACGGGATGCGCAAGCCGTGGATCGATAGGGTGGTTGGTGGGTTTAGGCACATCTTCATATTTCTGCATGCCAATGCCATTTTTATGGCTTGTAAATTCATACAATGGTCCCTTAAGGCTTCACGTGAAGTTTCATGGCAATACGACTCGTTTTCTATTTTTCATGATTTTTGAAACTTTTTGTGGTTTGGGATTTTTTAAAATTTTTTTGGAAGGAGTTTTGAACCCAAACTTGGTAGACGTGATCGTTGTATTTTTGTTGGCATGCACAAAAAATTTCAGCTAAAAAATCGAAGTGTACAAGATTTTGTGACTTTTTGAAAAAAGTGTCCCCATTTCAGACACGTTAATGGCTACTGGCGGCAAACAAGTAAAACTCAAATGCTCTTTAAGGGGGTGTGAGTTCTCGAGGTTTGATGAGGGATAGGGGGCCAATATAAGGGCCAAGTACCAGCACCCATCACACATCATGTGCGCACACCACCCCCGGCCACCTGATCGCCAGAACCCCAATGCCGCCGGTCAATTTCTCCGGTGATGCTCCGACGATGGTGCCCCGGCGAAGAAAAATGCGGCACCAGCATATGCCCGAGCCCAGCATGTGCTGCCGAAACCCTCCGTCCGGTCTAATCTTAGACTAGGAATGAACTCTGTATGCTTAGACTAGGAATGAACTCCGTATGCCTAAGTCAACCCATAAAAGAAGCGTGCGGGCGCTCAACCGGCTAGAGGGGTAGGATGCGCAAGCCGGGGATCGTCGGATCCCCCTATTCGTGCTGCCGATCCTGCTGCCGCAACCCTTGGGCTGGTCTGATCTTAGACTAGGAATGAACTCCGTATGCCTAAGCCAACCGACGAAATGAGTGGGCGGGCACTATGTATGCCTATGTCAACCCATGAAACGAGCGTGTGGGCGATGCGCAAGCCACAAAACAAGCGTGCGGGTGCTCAACCGGCTAGAGGGGTAGGATGCGCAAGCTCAGGATCGGCCGGGTCCTCCTTTGTATGCTACTAATCCTGTTGTCGTAACCCTCTGTCTGATCCGATCTTAGACTGGGAATGAACTCCGTATGCCTAAGCCAACCGATGAAACGAACGGGCGGGCGGGCATTACGCCGGCCAGAGAGACGGGATGCGCAAGCTGTGGATCGATAGGGTGGTAGGTAGGTTTAGGCACATCTTCATATTTCTACATGCCAATGCCATTTTTATGGCTTGCAAATTCATACAACGGTCCCTTAAGCCTTCACATGATGTTTCATGGCAAGTAGACCCGTTTTTTATTTTTCACGATTTTCAAAACTTTTTGCGGTTCGGGATTTTTTAAAATTTTTTCAAAAGGAGTTTTGGCCCCAAACTTGGTAAACGTGATCCTTGTATTTTTGTTGGCATGCACAAAAAATTCAGCTAAAAACTCGAAGTGTACAAGATTTTGTGACCATTTCAAAAATGTGTCCCCATTTTAGACACTTTAATTGCTACTGGCAGCAAACTTGTAAAATCTCAAATGCTCTTTAAGGGGGTGTGAGTTTTTGAGCTTTGAAGAGGGATAGGGGGCCAATATAAGGGCCAAGTACCAGCACCCATCACACATCATGTGCGCACACCCCCCCGGCCCCCCGATCGTCGGAACCCCAATGCCGCCGGTCAGGTTCTCGGCGATGGTGCCCCGACGAAGAAAAATGCGGCACCAGCACATGCCCGAGCCCAGCATGTGCTACCGCAACCCTCGGTCTGATCCGATCTTAGGCTGGGAATGAACTCCGTATGCTTAGACTAGGAATGAACTCCGTATGCCCAAGTCAACCCACGAAATGAGCATGTGGGCGCTCAGCCGGCCAGTGCGGCGAGATGTGCAAGCCGGGGATCGATCGGGTCCCCCTCTATGTGCTGTCAATCCTGCTATCGCAACCCTCGGTCTGGTCTGATCTTAGACTGGGAATGAACTCCGTATGCCTAAGCCAACAGACGAAACGAGCAGGCGGGCGGGCGGGCTGGCTCTACGCCGGCCAGAGAGACGGGATGTGCAAGCTGTGAATCGATAGGGTGGTAGGTGGGTTTAGGCACATCTTCATATTTCTGCATGCCAATGCCATTTTTATGGCTTGTAAATTCATACAATGGTCCCTTAAGCCTTCACATGAAGTTTCATGGCAAGACGACTCATTTTCTATTTTTCATGATTTTCGAAACTTTTTGTGGTTCGGGATTTTTTAAAATTTTTTTGGAAGGATTTTTGGACCCAAACTTGGTAGACGTGATCCTTGTATTTTTCTTGGCATGCACAAAAACATTTAGCTAAAAACTCGAAGTGTACAAGATTTTGTGACCATTTGAAAAAAGTGTCACCATTTCAGACACTTTAATGGCTACTGGCAGCAAACCTGTAAAATCTCAAATGCTCTTTAAGGGGGTGTGAGTTCTCGAGGTTTGATGAGGGATAGGGGGCCAATAGAAGGGCCAAGTACCAGCACCCATCGCACATCATTTGCGCACACCCCCCGACCCCCCGATCGTCGGAACCCCAATGCCGTCGGTCAGGTTCTCTGGCGATGCTCCGGCGATGGGGACCCAATGAAGAAAAATGTGGCACCAGCACATGCCCGAGCCCAGCATGTGCTACCGCAACCCTTGGTCCGGTCTGATCTTAGACTGGGAATGAACACTGTATGCCTAAGTCAACCTACGAAACGAGCGTGCGGGCGCTCAATCGGCTAGAGGGGTAGGATGCGCAAGTCGGGGATCGGCCGGGTCCTCCTCTGTGTGCTACCAATCCTGTTGTCGCAACCCTCTATCTGATCCGAGCTTAGACTGGGAATGAACTCCGTATGCCTAAGCCAACCGATGAAACGAGCGGGCGGGCGAGCGAGCATTACGCCGGCCAGAGAGACGGGATGCGCAAGCTGTGGATCGATAGGGTGGTAGGTGGATTTAGGCACATCTTCATATTTCTGCATGCCAATGCGATTTTTATGGCTTGTAAATTCATACAATGGTCCCTTAAGCCTTCACATGAAGTTTCGTGGCAAGACGACTCGTTTTCTATTTTTCACGATTTTTGAAACTTTTTACGGTTTGAGATTTTTTTAAATTTTTTCGGAAGGATTTTTGGCCCCAAACATGGTAGACGTGATCCTTGTATTTTTTTTGGCATGCATAAAAAAATTCAGCTAAAAACTCGAAGTGTACAAGATTTTGTGACCATTTGAAAAAAGTGTCCACATTTAAAACACTTTAATGGCTACTGGCAGCAAACTTGTAAAATCTCAAATGCTCTTTAAGGGGCTGTGAGTTCTCGAGGTTTGATGAGGGATAGGGGGCCAATAGAAGGGCCAAGTACCAGCACCCATCGCACATCATGTGCGCACACCCCCGACCCCCCGATCGTCGGAACCCCAATGCCGTCGGTCAGGTTCTCTGGTGATGCTCCGACGATGGTGCCCCAATGAAGAAAAATGTGGCACCAGCACATGCCCGAGCCCAGCATGTGCTACAGCAACCCTCGGTCCAGTCCGATCTTAGACTGGGAATGAACTCTGTATGCCTAAGTCAACCCACAAAACGAGTGTGCGGGCGCTCAGCCGGTAAGAGGGGCGGGATGCGCAAGTCGAGGATCGACCGGGTCCCTCTCTATGTGCTGTCAATCCTGCTACTGTAACGCCTGATCTGGTCTGATCTTAGACTAGAAATGAACTCCGTATGCCTAAGCCAACTGACGAAACGAGCAAGGGGCGGATGGGCGGGCACTACGTCGACTAGAGAGATGGGATGCGCAAATCGTGGATCGATATGGTGGTAGGTGGGTTTAGGCACACCTTCATATTTCTATGTGCCAATGCCATTTTTATGGCTTGTAAATTCATACAATGGTCCCTTAAGCCTTCACGTGAAGTTTCATGGCAAGATGACTCGTTTTTTATCTTTCACGATTTTTTGAAACTTTTTACGGTTCGAGATTTTGTAAAATTTTTTCGGAAGGAGTTTTGGCCCCAAACTTGTACGTGATCCTTGTATTTTTGTTGGCATGCACAAAAAAATTCAGCTAAAAACTCGAAGTATATAAGATTTTTTGACCATTTGAAAAAAATGTCCCCATTTCAGACATTTTAATGGCTACTGGCAGCAAACCTGTAAAATCTCAAAGCTCTTTTAGGAGTGTGAGTGCTCGAGGTTTGAGAGGGTAGGGGTAATTTAAGGGCCATAAGCACCTTCAACACAATGTGCGCAAACCCGACAGATTGTTTGAACCCCAATCTGTCGGTAGAGTGTCCGGTGATGCTTCCGTGATGGCTTCCAGCGAAGAAAAATGCGCAGCACAGCACATGCCCGAGCCTGGCATGTGTTGCCGAGCATCGCAGGTTGACTAGACTGGGAATGAATCCGCTGCTTAGACAGGGAATGAACTTCGTATGCCAATCAACCCACGAAACGGTGGCGCTCCACGTCTCTCAGAGGCCGGGATAGTGCAAGCCGGATCGATCAGGCCTCTATGCTTGTCGATCCTAGCTGTCGGAACCTCAGTCTGATCCAATCTTAGACTGGGAATGAACTTCGTATGCCTAAGCCAACTGATGAAACGAGCGGGCGGGCAGGCGGGCGAGCACTACGTCGGCCAGAGAGATGGGATGCGCAAACCGTGGATCGATATGGTGGTAGGTGGGTTTAGGCACACCTCCATATTTCTATGTGCCAATGCCATTTTTATGGCTTGTAAATTCATACAATGGTCCCTTAAGCCTTCAGTGATGTTTCATGGCAAGAGGACTCGTTTTCTATTTTTCTCGATTTTTTAAAACTTTTTGCGGTTCGAGATTTTGTAAAATTTTTTCGAAAGGAGTTTTGGCCGCAAACTTGGTACGTGATCCTTGTATTTTTGTTGGCATGCACAAAAAAATTCAGCTAAAAACTCGAAGTGTACAAGATTTTGTGACCATTTGAAAAAAGTGTCCACATTTAAAACACTTTAATGGCTACTGGCAGCAAACTTGTAAAATCTCAAATGCTCTTTAAGGGGCTGTGAGTTCTCAAGGTTTGATGAAGGATAGGGGGCCAATAGAAGGGCCAAGTACCAGCACCCATCGCACATCATGTGCGCACACCCCCGACCCCCCAATCGTCGGAACCCCAATGCCGTCGGTCAGGTTCTCTGGTGATGCTCCGACGATGGTGCCCCAATGAAGAAAAATGTGGCACCAGCACATGCCCGAGCCCAGCATGTGCTACAGCAACCCTCGGTCCAGTTCGATCTTAGACTGGGAATGGAGTCTGTATGCCTAAGTCAACCCACAAAATGAGTGTGCGGGCGCTCAGCCGACAAGAGGGGCGGGATGCGCAAGTCGAGGATCGACCGGGTCCCTCTCTATGTGCTGTCAGTCCTGCTACTGTAACGCCTGATCTGGTCTGATCTTAGACTAGAAATGAACTCCGTATGCCTAAGCCAACTGACGAAACGAGCAAGGGGCGGATGGGCGGGCACTACGTCGACTAAAGAGATGGGATGCACAAATCGTGGATCGATATGGTGGTAGGTGGGTTTAGGCACACCTTCATATTTCTATGTGCCAATGCCATTTTTATGGCTTGTAAATTCATACAATGGTCCCTTAAGCCTTCACGTGAAGTTTCATGGCAAGACAACTCATTTTCTATTTTTCACGATTTTTGAAACTTTTTACGGTTCGGGATTTTTTAAAATTTTTTGGGAAGGAGATTTGGCACCAAACTTGGTAGATGTGATCCTTGTATTTTTGTTGGCATGCACAAAAAAATTCTGCTAAAAACTCGAAGTGTACAAGATTTTGTGCCCATTTGAAAAAAGTGTCCCCATTTTAGACACTTTAATGGCTACTGGTAGCAAACCTATAAAATCTCAAATGCTCTTTAAGGGGGTGTGAGTTCTCGAGGTTTGATGAGGGATAAGGGGCCAATATAAAGGCCAAGTACCAGCACCCATCGCAAATCTTTTGCGCACACCCCCCGGCCCCCGATCGTCGGAACCCCAATGCCGTCGGTTAGGTTCTCCGGCGATGCTCCGACGATGGTGCCCCGATGAAGAAAAATGTGGCACCAGCACATGCCTGAGCCCAACATGTGCTGCCACAACCCTCAGTCCAGTTTGATCTTAGACTGTTAATGAACTCAATATGCTTAGACTTGGAATGAACTCCATATGCCTAAGTCATCCCACGAAACGAGCGTGCGGGTGCTCAGCCGGCCAGAGGGGAGGGATGCACAGGCCGGGAATCGATCGGGTCCCCCTTTGCGTGCTGCCGATCTTGTTGTTGCAACCCTAAGTCCAGTCTGATCTTAGACTAGGAATGAACTCCCTATGCCTAAGCCAACTAATGAAACGAGAGGGTGGGCGGGCGGGCGGGCTGGCACTACGCCGGCCAGAGGGACGGGATGCGCAAGCCGTGGATCGATAGGGTGGTCGGTGGGTTTAGGCACATCTCCATATTTTTGCATGCCAATGCAATTTTTATGGCTTGTAAATTCATACAATGGTCCCTTAAGCCTTCACGTGAAGTTTCATGGCAAGACGACTCATTTTCTATTTTTCATTATTTTTGAAACTTTTTCCGGTTCGGGATGTTTTAAAATTTTTTCGGAAGTATTTTTCGTCCCAAACTTGGTAGACCATATCCTTGTATTTTTGTTGGCATGCACAAAAAAATTCAGCTAAAAACTCGAAGTGTACAAGATTTTGTGACCATTTGAAAAAAGTATCCCCATTTCAGACACTTTAATGGCTACTGACATCAAACCTGTAAAATCGCAAATGCTCTTTAAGGGGGTGTGAGTTCTCGAGGTTTGATAAGGGATAGGGGGCCAATATAAGGGCCAAGTACCAGCACCCATCACACATCATATGCGCACACCCCTCCGGCCCCCCCGATTGTCGGAACCCCAATGCCGTCGGTCAACTTCTCCGACAATGATCTGGTGATGGTGCCCCGACGAAGAAAAATACGGCACCAGCACATGCTCGAGCCCAGCATGTGCTGCCGTAACCCTCGGTCCTGTCTGATCTTAGATTAGGAATGAACTTCGTATGCTTAGACTGGGAATGAACTCCGTATGCCTAAGCAACCCATGAAACGAGCGTGCGGGTGCTCAGTCGGCCAGAGGGGCAGGATGCACAAGCCGGGGATCGGCCGGTCCCCCCTCTACGTGTTAACGATCCTACTGCTGCAACCCTCAATCTGATCTGATCTTAGATTGGGAATGAACTCCGTATGCCTAAGCCAACCGACGAAACGAGCGGGCGGGCAGGCGAGCGGGCATTACATTGGCCAGAGAGACGGGATGCGCAAGTCGTGGATCGGTAGGGTTGTAGGTGGGTTTAGGCACATCTTCATATTTCTGCATGCCAATGCCATTTTTATGGCTTGTAAATTTAATACAATGGTCCCTTAAGCCTTCACGTGAAGTTTCATGGCAAGACGACTTGTTTTCTATTTTCCATGATTTTTGAAACTTTTTGCGGTTCGAGATTTTTTTAAATTTTTTTGGAAGGTGTTTTGGCCCCAAGCTTGGTACACGTGATCCTTGTATTTTTGTTGTCATGCATAAAAAAATTCACCTAAAAACTCGAAGTGTACAAGATTTTGTGACTATTTGAAAAAAGTGTCCCCATTCCAGACACTTTAATGGCTACTGGCAGCAAACCTGTAAAATCTCAAATGTGCTTTAAGGGGGTGTGAGTTCTTGAGGTTTGATGTGGGATAGGGGGCCAATATAAGGGCCAAGTACCAGCACCCATCGCACATCATGTGCGCACACCCCCTCGGCCGACCCGATCGCCGGAACCCCAATGTCGCCGGTCAGGTTCTCCGACGATGCTCCGGTGATGGTGCCACGACGAAGAAAAATGCAGCACCAACACATGCCCGAGCCAAGCATGTGCTACCGCAACCCTCGATTGGATCGGATCTTAGACTGGGAATGAACTCCGTATGCTTAGACTGGGAATGAAATCCGTATGCCAAAGTCAACCCACGAAGTGAGCGTACGGGCGCTCAGCCGGCCAGAGGGGCGGGATGTACAAGCTGGGGATCGCACGGGTCCCCTTCTACGTGCTGCCGATCCTGCTACCGTAACCCTCAATCCAGTCTGATCTTAGACTAGGAATGAACTCCGTATGCCTAAGCCAACCGATGAAACGAGAGGGCGGGCGGGCACTACCCTGACCAGAGAGACGGGATGTGCAAGCAGTCGATCGATAGGGTGGCAGGTGGGTTTAGGCACATCTTTATATTTCTGCATGCCAATGATTTCACGACAAGACAACTTGTTTTTTATTTTTCATGATTTTCAAAACTTTTTGTGGTTCAGGATTTTTTAAAATTTTTTTGGAAGGAGTTTTGGCCCCAAACTTGGTAGACATGATCCTTGTATTTTTGTTGGCCTGCACAAAAAACATTCAGCTAAAAACTCGAAGTGTACAAGATTTTGTGACCATTTGAAAAAAGTGTCCCCATTTTAGACACTTTAATGGCTACTGGCAGCTAACCTATAAAATCTCAAATGCTTTTTAAGGGTGTGTGAGTTCTAGAGGTTTGATGAGGGATAGGGGGCCAATATAAGGGCCAAGTACCAGCACCCATCGCACATCATGAGCGGACACCCCCCGGCCCCCTCGATTGTTAAAACCCCAATGCCGCCGGTCAGGTTCTCTGGCGATGCTTCTGCGATGGTGCCCCGACGAAGAAAAATGCAGCACCAGCACATGCCCAAGCCCAGCCTGTGCTGTCATAACCCTCGGTCCGATCCGATCTTAGACTGGGAATGAACTCCGTATGCTTAGACTGGGAATGAACTCCGTATGCCCAAGTCAACTCACGAAACAAGCGTGCGGGCGCTCAGCCGGCCAGGGGGGCGGGATGCGCAAGCCAAGGATCGGTCGGGTCCTCCTCTGCATGCTGTCGATCCTGCTGCTACAAGCCTCAGTCCGATCTGATCTTAGACTGGGAATGAACTCCATATGCCTAAGCCAGCCGACGAAATGAGCGGGTGGGCGGGCACTACGTCGGCCAGAGAGACGGGATGCGCAAGCCATGGTTTGATAGGGTGGTAGGTGGGTTTAGGCACATCTTCATATTTCTGCATGCCAATGATTTTCACGGCAAGGCAACTTGTTTTTTATTTTTCATGATTTTCAAAACTTTTTGTGGTTCGGGATTTTTTAAAATTTTTTTGGAAGGAGTTTTGTCCCCAAACTTGGTAGACATGATCCTTGTATTTTTGTTGGCCTGCACAAAAAACATTCAGCTAAAAACTCGAAGTGTACAAGATTTTGTGACAATTTGAAAAAAGTGTCCCCATTTCAGACACTTTAATTGCTACTGGCAGCTAACCTGTAAAATCTCAAATGCTTTTTAAGGGTGTGTGAGTTCTCCAGGTTTGATGAGGGATAGGGGGCCAATAGAAGGGCCAAGTACCAGCACGCATCGCACATCATGAGCGCACACCCCCCGGCCCCCTCGATCGTTAAAACCCCAATGCCGCCGGTCAGGTTCTCCGGTGATGCTTCGGCGATGGTGCCCCGACGAATAAAAATGCAGCACCAGCACATGCCCAAGAGCAGCCTGTGCTGTCATAACCCTCGGTCCGATCCGATCTTAGACTGGGAATGAACTCCGTATGCTTAGATTGGGAATGAACTCCGTATGCCCAAGTCAACTCACGAAACAAGCGTGCGGGCGCTCAGCCGGCCAGGGGGGCGGGATGCGTAAGTCGAGGATCGGTCGGGTCCCCCTCTGCATGCTGTCGATCCTGCTGCTGCAAGCCTCAGTCTGATCTGATCTTAGATTGGGAATGAACTCCATATGCCTAAGCCACCCTACGAAATGAGCGGACGGGCGGGCACTACGTCGGCCAGAGAGACGGGATGTGCAAGCCATGGTTTGATAGGGTGGTAGGTGGGTTTAGGCACATCTTCATATTTCTACGTGCCAATGCCATTTTTATGGCTTGTAAATTCATACAATGGTCCCTTAAGCCTTCACGTGAAGTTTCATGGCAAGACAACGCATTTTCTATTTTTCACGATTTTCAAAACTTTTTGCGGTTCGGGATTTTTTAAAATTTTTTTGGAAGGATTTTTGGCCCCAAACTTGGTAGAGGTGATCCTTGTATTTTTGTTGGCATGCACAAAAACATTAAGCTAAAAACTCGAAGTGTACAAGATTTTGTGACCATTTGAAAAAAGTATCCCCATTTCAGACACTTTAATGGCTACTAGCAGCAAGCCTGTAAAATCTCAAATGCTCTTTAAGGGGGTGTGAGTTCTCGAGGTTTGATAAGGGCTAGGGGGCCAATATAAGGGCCAAGTACCAGCACCCATTGCACATCATTGGCGCACACCCCCCCGGCCCCTTCGATCGTCGGAACCCAAATGCCGCCGGTCAGGTTCTCCGGTGATGCTCCGGCGATGGTGCACCAGCAAAGAAAAATGCAGCACCAGCATGTACTGCCGCAACCCTCGGTCCGATCCGATCCTAGACTTGGAATGAACTCCGTATGCCTAAGTCAACCCATGAAACTAGCGTGCGGGCGTTGAACCGATCAGAGGGGCAGGATGCACAAGCCGGGGATCGGCCTGGTCCCTCTCTGCATGCTATCGATCCTGCTGCCGCAACCCTCGGTCCGGTCTGATCTTAGACTGGGAATGAACTCCGTATGCCTAAGCGAACTGATGAAACGAGCAGGCGGGCGGGCGGGCGGGCACTATGCCGGTCAGAGAGACGGGATGCGCAAGCTATGGATCGATAGGGTGGTAGGTGGGTTTAGGCACATCTTCATATTTCTGCATGACAATGCCATTTTTATGGCTTGTAAATTCATACAATGGTCCCTCAAGCCTTCACGTGAAGTTTCATGGCAAGACGACTCATTTTCTATTTTTCATGATTTTTGAAACTTTTTACGGTTCGGGATTTTTTAAAATTTTTTCAGAAGGAGTTTCGGCCCCAAACTTGGTAGACGTGATCCTTGTATTTTTGTTGGCATGCATAAAAAAATTCAGCTAAAAACTCGAAGTGTACAAGATTTTGTGACCATTTGAAAAAAGTGTCCCCATTTCAAACACTTTAATGGCTACTGGTAGCAAACATGTAAAATCTCAAATGCTCTTTAAGGGGGTGTGAGTTCTCGAGGTTTGATGAGGGATAGGGGGCCAATATAAGGACCAAGTATCAGCACCCATCGCACATCATGTGCGGACACCCCCCGGCCCCCCCGATCGCCGGAACCCCAATGCCGTTGGTCAGGTTCTCGACGATGCTCCGACGATGGTGCTTCGACGAAGAAAAATGCAGCACCAGCACATGCCCGAGCCCAGCATGTGCTGTTGCAATCCTCGGTCCGATCCGATCTTAGACTTTGAATGAACTCCGTATACTTAGACTGGGAATGAACTCCGTATGCCTAAGTCAACCCACGAAACGAGTGTGCGCGCTCAGTCGGCCAGAGGGGCGGGATGCGCAAGCTGGGGATCGGTCGGGTCCCCCTCTGCGTGCTGTCAATCTTGCTACCGCAACCATCGATCGGATCCAATCTTAGAATGGGAATGAACTCCGTATGCCTAAGCCAACCGACGAAACGAGCTGGCGGGCAGGCGGGCGGGAGGGCACTATGCCTGCCAGAGAGACGGGATGCGCAAGCCGTGGATCGATAGGGTGGTAGGTGGGTTTAGGCACATCTTCATATTTTTGCATGCCAATGCCATTTTTATGGCTTGTAAATTCAAACAATGGTCCTTCAAGCCTTCACGTGAAGTTTCATGGCAAGACGACTCATTTTGTATTTTTCACGATTTTTGAAACTTTTTGCGGTTCGGGATTCTTTTGAAATTTTTTCGGAAGGAGTTTCAGCCCAAACTTGGTAGACGTGATCCTTGTATTTTTGTTGGCAAGCATAAAAAAATTTAGCTAAAAAGTCGAAGTGTACAAGATTTTGTGACCATTTGAAAAATGTGTCCCCATTTCATACACTTTAATGGCTACTGGCAGCAAACCTGCAAAATCTCAAATTCTCTTTAACGGGGTGTGAGTTCTCGAGGTTTGATGAGGGATAGGGGGCCAATATAAGGGCCAAGTATCAGCACCCATCGCACATCATGTACGCACACCCCCAGCCCCCACGATCGTCGAAACCGCAATGCTTTCAGTCAGGTTCTCCGGCGATGCTCCGGCGATGGTGCCTCGACGAAGAAAAATGCGGCACCAGCACATGCCCAAGCCCAGCATGTGCTGTCGCAACCCTCGATCCGATCCTATCTTAGATTGGGAATGAACTCCGTATGCTTAGACTGGGAATGAACTCCGTATGCCTCAGTCAACCCACGAAACGAGCGTCCGGCCGCTCAGCCGGCTAGAGGGGCGGGATGCGCAAGCTGGGGATCGACCGGGGCCTCCTCTACGCGCTGTCGGTCCTACTGCCGCAACCTCGGTCTGGTCCAATCTTAGACTGGGAATGAACTCCGTATGGGTAATCCAACTGATGAAACGAGCGGGCGGGCGGGCAGGCGGACAGGCGGGCACTACACCGGCCAAAGAGACGAGATGCGCAAGCCGTGGATAGATAGGGTGGTAGGTGGGTTTAGGCACATCTTCATATTTCTGTGTGCCAATGCCATTTTTATGGCTTGTAAATTCATACAATGGTCCCTTAAGCCTTCACGTGAAGTTTCCTGGCAAGACGACTCATTTTTTATTCTTCATGATTTTTGAATTTTTTGAGGTTCGGGATATTTTAAAATTTTTTCGAAAGGAGTTTTGGCCCCAAACATGGTAGACGTTATCCTTGTATTTTTGTTGGCATGCACAAAGAAATTCAGCTAAAAACTCGAAGTGTACAAGATTTTGTCACCATTTGAAAAAAGTGTCCTCATTTCAGACACTTTAATGGCTACTGGCAGCAAACCTGTAAAATATCAAATGCTCTTTAAGAGGGTGTGAGTTCTCGAGGTTTGAGGAGGGATAAGGGGCCAATATAAGGGCCAAGTACCAGCACCTATCGCACATCATGTGCGTACACCCCCCGCCCCCGGATCGTCGGAACCCCAATGCCGCCGGTCAGGTTCTCCGACGATGCTCCGTCGATGGTGCCCCAATGAACAAAAATGCAGCACCAGCACATGTCGAATCCCAGCATGTGCTGCCGTAACCCTCGGTCCGGTTGGATCTTAGACTGGGAATGAACTCCGTATGCTTAGACTGGAAATGAACTCCGTATACCTAAGTCAACACACAAAATGAACGTGCGGGCGCTCAGCTAGCCAGAGGGGTGGGATGCACAAGCCGGGGATTGGTCGGGTCCCCCTCTGTGTGCTACCGATCCTGCTGCAACAACCCTTAGTCTGGTCTGATCTTATACTGAGAATGAACTCCGTATGCCTAAGCCAACCGATGAAATGAGCGGGCGGGCGGGCATGCGGGCCCTATGCCGGCCAGAGAGACGAGATGCGCAAGCCATGGATTGATAAGGTGGTAGGTGGGTTTAGGCACATCTTCATATTTCTACGTGCCAATGCCATTTTTATGGCTTGTAAATTCATACAGTGGTCCCTTAAGCCTTCACGTGAAGTTTCATGGCAAGACGACTCGTTTTCTATTTTTTATCATTTTTGAAACTTTCTGCGGTTTGGGATGTTTTAAAATTTTTTGGGAAGGATTTTTGGCCCCAAACTTGGTAGATGTGATCCTTGTATTTTTTTTGGCATGCAAAAAAAAATTCAGCTAAAAACTCGATGCTTACAAGATTTTGTGACCATTTGAAAAAAGTGTGCCCATTTTAGACACTTTAATGGCTACTGGCAGCAAACTTGTAAAATCTTAAATGCTCTTTAAGGGGGTGTGAGTTCTCAAGGTTTGATTAGGGATAGGGGGCCAATATAAGGGCCAAGTACCAGCACCCATCACACATCATGTGCGCACACCCCCCGCGGCCCCCCCGATCGTCGGAACCCTAATGCTGCCAGTCAGGTTCTCCGGCGATGCTCCGACGATGGTGCCCCAACGAAGAAAAATGCGGCACCAGCACATGCAAAATCCCACCATGTGCTGTCGTAACCCTCGGTCCGGTCGGATCTTAGACTGGGAATGAACTCCGTATGCTGAGACTGAGAATGAACTCTGTATGCCTAAGTCAACCCACGAAACGAGAGTGCGGGCGCTCAGCCGGCCAGAAGGGTGGGATGCGCAAGCCGACGATCGACCGGGTCCCCCTCTACATGCTGCCGATCCTCCTGCCGCAAACTTGGTCTGGGCTAATCTTAGACTGGGAATGAACACTGTATGCCTAAGCCAACCGACGAAACGAGCGACCGGGCGGGCACTACACCGGCCAGAGAGACAGGTGCGCAAGCCGTGGATCGATAGGGTGGTAGGTGGGTTTAGGCACATCTTCATATTTCTGCTTGCCAATGCCATTTTTATGGCTTGTAAATTCATACGATGGTCCCTTAAGCCTTCACGTGAAGTTTCATGGCAAGACGACTCGTTTTCTATTTTTCATCATTTTTGAAACTTTCTGCGGTTTGGGATTTTTTAAAATTTTTTGGGAAGGATTTTTGGCCCCAAACTTGGTAGATGTGATCCTTGTATTTTTTTTGGCATGCACAAAAAAATTCAGCTAAAAACTCAATGTGTACAAGATTTTTTGTGACCATTTAAAAAAAGTGTCCCATTTCAGACACTTTAATTGCTACTGGCAGCAAACCTGTAAAATCTCAAATGCTCTTTAAGGGGGTGTGAGTTCTCGAGGTTTGATGAGGGATAGGGGGCCAATATAAGGGCCAAGTACCAGCACCCATCGCACATCATGTGCGCACACCCCCTGGCCCCCCCGATCGTCGGAACCCAATGTCGCCTATCAGGTTCTCCGGCGAAGAATAATACGGCACCAACACATGCCCGAGCCCAGCATGTGCTGCCACAACCCTCGGTCCGGTCTAATCTTAGACTGGGAATGAACTCCGTATGCTTAGACTGGGAATGAACTTCGTATGCCTAAGTCAACCCACAAAATGAGCGTGCTCAGCCTCGGCCGGGTCCCCCTCTGCGTGCTGTCCATCCTACTGCCGTAACCCTCGGTCTGATCCAATCTTAGACTGAGAATGAACTTTGTATGCCTAAGCCAACTGACGAAACGATCGGGTGAGCGGGCGGGCACTACACCGGCCAGAGAGACGGGATGCGTAAGCTGTGGAATGATAGGGTGGTAGGTGGGTTTAGGCACATCTTCATATTTCTGTGTGCCAATGCCATTTTTATGGCTTGTAAATTCATACAATGGTCCCTTAAGCCTTCACGTGAAGTTTCATGGCAAGACGACTTGTTTTCTATTTTTCACAATTTTTGAAACTTTTTGCGGTTCGGTATTTTTTAAAATTTTTCAGCAAGGAGTTTTGGCCCCAAACTTTTTAGACATAATCCTTGTATTTTTGTTGGCATGCACAAAAAAATTCAGCTAAAAACTTGAACTGTATAAGATTTTGTGACCATTTGAAAAAAGTGTCCCCATTTAAGACACTTTAATGGCTACTTCCAGCAAACCTGTAAAATCTCAAATGCTCTTTAAGGGTGTGTGAGTTCTCGAGGTTTGATGAGGGATAGGGGGCCAATATAAGGGCCAAGTACCAGCACCCATCGCACATCATGTGCGCACACCCCCCGGCCCCCACGATCGTCGGAACCCAATGCCGCCTGTCAGGTTCTCCAGCGCAGAAAAATACGGCAACAACACATACCCGAGCCTAGCATGTGCTGCTGAATCCCCGTCTGGTCTGAATTATAGTATGCTTAGACTGAGAATAACTCCGTATGCCTAAGTCAACCCACAAATAGAGCGTGTGGTGCTCAGCCGCCAAGGGGGGAGCACAAGCCGGGGATCGTCGTCCCCTCTATGTGCTACGATCTGCGTCGCATCCTCGGTCAGATCTGATCTTAGACTGGGAATGAACTCTGTATGCCTAGGCCAACCGATGAAACGAGTGGGCAGGCAGACGGGCGGGCACTACGGTGGCTAAAGAGACGGGATGCCCAAGCCGTGGATCGATTGGGTGGTAGGCGGGCTTAGGGACATCTTAATATTTTTGTGTGCCAATGCCATTTTTATGGCTTCTAAATTCATACAATGGTCCCTTAAGCCTTCACGTGAAGTTTCATGGCAAGACAACTCATTTTCTATTTTTCACGATTTTCAAAACTTTTTGTGGTTCAAGATTTTTTAAAATTTTTTCGAAAGGAGTTTTGGCCCCAAACTTGGTAGACGTGATCCTTGTATTTTTTTTTTGGCATGCACAAAAAAATTCAGCTAAAAACTCGAAGTGTACATGATTTTGTGACCATTTGAAAAAAGTGTCTGCATTTTAGACACTTTAATGGCTACTGGCAGCAAACCTGTAAAATCTCAAATGCTCTTTAAGGGGGTGTGAGTTCTCGAGGTTTGATGAGGGATAGGGGCCCAATATAAGGGCCAATTACCAGCACCCATCACATATCATGTGCGCACACCCCTCGACCCCCCGATCGTCGGAACCCCAATGCCGCCGGTCAGGTTCTCCGATGATTGTGCCCCGATGAAGAAAATACGGCACCAACACAAGCTCGGGCCCAGCATGTGCTGCCACAACCCTCGGTCCGGTCTGATCTTAGACTAGGAATGAACTTCGTATGCTTAGACTGGGAATGAACTCCGTATGCTTAAGACTGAGAAGTGAACTCGTATGCCTAGTCAAACCCACGAACGAGCGGGTGGGTCTCAGCCAATCCAGAAGGGGCAGGATGCGCAACCAGGGATTGGTCAGTCCCCTCTGCATGCTGTCCATCCTGCTCCCGCACCCCGTCCGATCTGATCTAGAAAAGAAATGAACTCCGTATGCCTAAGCCAACTGACAAAGACGATCGGGCGAGGACGGGCTACTACGTCGGCGCCAGAGAGACAGATGCGAAAGCTATGGACAGATAGGTGGTGTTTAGGCATCTTCATATTTTTATGTTAATTTTATGTCTAAATTCATACACTAACCTTCAGGTGAAGTTTCTGGCAAGAGACTCGTTTATTTTTTCACGATTTTAAAAACTTTTTGCGGTTTTAAAGGATTTAGCCTCGAACTTGGTAGACGTGATCCTTGTATTTTGTGGCATGCACAAAAAATTCAGCTAAAAACTCAAAGTGTACAAGATTTTGTGACCATTTGAAAAAAGTGTCCCATTTTGGACACTTTAAATGGCTCTGGCAGCAACCTGTAAAATCCAAATGCTCTTTAAGGGGGTGTGAGTTCTCGAAGTTTGATGAGGGATAGGGGGCCAATATAAGGGCCAAGTACCTGCACCCATCACACATCATGTGCGCACACCCCCCCGGCGCCCTAGATCACCGAAACCCTAATGCCGTCGGTCATGTTCTCCGACGATGCTCCGGCGACAATGCCCCGACAAAGAAAAATGTGGCACCAACACATGTCCAAGCCCAGCATGTGCTGCCGTAACCCTGGTCTGGTCCGATCTTAGACTGGGAATGAACTCCGTATGCTTAGACTGAGAATGAACTCCGTATGCTTAAGTCAACCCACGAAACGAACGTGCGGGTGCTCAACCGGCCAGAGGGGTGGGATGCGCAAGCCGGGGATCGGCCGGGCCCCCCTCTGCATGCTGCCAATCCTGCTGACACAACCCTCGGTCTGATCCGATCTTAGACTGGGAATGAACTCCATATGCCTAAGCCAACCGACGAAATGAGCGGGCGGGCGGGTACTACACCAGCCAGAGAGACGGGATGCACAAGCCGTGGATCGATAGGGTGGTAGGTGGGTTTAGGCACATCTTCATATTTCTACATGCCAATGCCATTTTTATGGCTTGTAAGTTCATACAATGGTCCCTTAAGCCTTCACGTGAAGTTTCATGGCAAGACGACTTGTTTTTTATTTTTCATAATTTTCAAAACTTTTTGGGGTTCAGGATTTTTTAAAATTTTTTTGGAAGGAGTTTTGGCCCCAAACTGGAAAGACAGGATCCTTGTATTTTTTTTGGCATGCAAAAAAAAATTCAGCTAAAAAATCGAAGTGTACAAGATTTTATGACCATTTGAAAAAAGAGTCCCCATTTCAGACATTTTAATGGCTACTGGCAACAAACCTGTAAAATCTCAAATGCTCTTTAAGGGGGTGTGAGTTCTTGAGGTTTGATGAGGGATAGGGGACCAATATAAGGGCCAAGTACCACCAACCATCGCACATCATTTGCGCACACCCCCTCGACCTCCCCAATTGTCGAAACCCCAATACCACCGGTCAGGTTCTCCGACGATGCTCCGGTGATGGTGCCCCGACGAAGAAAAATGTGGCACCAACACATGCCCAAGCCTAGCATGTGCTGTTGTAACCTTCGGTCCAGTCTGATCTTAGACTGGGAATGAACTCCGTATGCTTAGACTGGGAATGAACTCCGTATGCCTAAGTCAACCCACGAAACGAGGGTGCGGGGGCTCAACCGGCCAGAGGGAAGGGATGCGCAAGCCGGGGATCGACCGGGTCCCCTCCGCGTCTTGCCGATCTTGCTACCGCAATCCTCAGTTTGGTCCGATCTTAGACTGCAATGCTCTGCATGCTAGCAACCGACCGAAACGACGGTGGGCGGCACACGCCGGCCAGAGAGAACGGGATTGCGCAAGCCGTGGATTGATTGGGTGGTAGGTGGTTTTCGGTACATCTTCATATTTCTATGGCCAATGCCATTTTTATGGGACTGTAAATTCATACAATGGCCCTAAAGCCTTCACGTAGTTCAGGCAATACGACTTCGTTTATATTTCACGATTTTGAAATTTTATGGTTCGGGATTTTTAAATTTTTTTGAACGGATTGGCCCAAACTTGGTAGACGTGATCCTTGTATTTTCTGTGGCATGCACAAAAAAATTCAGTAAAACTCATAGTTACAAGAATTTTGTGCCATTTTGATAACCATGTCCCCTATCCGGGCACTTTAATGGCTACTGCGCAAAACCTGTAAAATCTCAAATGCTCTTTAAGTGGGTGTGAGTTCTTGAGGTTTGATTAGGGATAGAGGGCCAATATAAGGGCCAAGTACCAGCACCCATCGCATATCATGTGAGCACACCCCCCCGACCCCCCCGATCGCCGGAACCCTAATGCCGCCGGTCAGGTTCTCCGATGATGCTCTGGCGACGGTGCCCCGGTGAAGAAAAATGCAGAACCAACACATGCCCGAGCCCAGGATGTAATACTGCAACCCTCGGTCCAGTTCGATCTTAGACTGGGAATGAACTCTGTATGCTTAGACGGGGAATGAACTCCATTTGCCTAAGTCAACCCACGAAACGAGCGTGTGGGTGCTCAGTCGGCTAGAGGGGCGGGATGCGTAAGCCGGGGATCGACCAGGTCCCCCTCTGCGTGCTACCAATCTTGCTGCTGTAACCCTCAATCCAGTCCGATCTTAGACTGGGAATGTCCGTATGCCTAAGCCAACCGACCAAACGAGCGGGCGGGCGGGCGGGCACTGCGTCGGCCAGAGGGACGGGATGCGCAAGTTGTGGATCAATAGGGTTGCTGGTGGGTTTAGGCACATCTTCATATTTCTACGTGCCAATGCCATTTTTATGGCTTGTAAATTATACAATGGTCCCTTAAGCCTTCACGTGAAGTTTCATGGCAAGATGACTCATTTTTTATTTTTCACGATTTTCGAAACCTTTGCGGTTTGAGATTTTTTAAATTTTTTCGAAAGAAGTTTTGCCCCAAACTTGGTAGACCTGATCCTTGTATTTTTGTTAGCATGCACAAAAAAATTCAGCTAAAAACTCGAAGTGCACAAGATTTTGTGACCATTTGAAAAATGTGTTCCCATTTCAGACACTTTAATGGCTACTGGCAGCAAACCTGTAAAATCTCAAATGCTCTTTAAGGGGGTGTGAGTTCTCGAGGTTTGATGAGGGATATGGGACCAATATAAGGGCCAAGTCCCAGCACCCATCACACATCATGTGCGCACACCCCCCCGGCCCCCCCGATCACCGGAACCCCAATGTCGCCGATCAGGTTCTCCGACGATGCTCGGACGATGGTGCCCCGGTGAAGAAAAATGCTGCACCAACACATGCCCGAGCCCAGCATATGATGCCGCAACCCTCGGTCTGATCCGATCTTAGACTAGGAATGAACTCCGTATGCTTAGACTGGGAATGAACTCTATATGCCTAAGTCAACGACCAGAGGGGCAGAATGCGTAAGTCGGGGATCGGTCGGGTCCCCCTCTGCATGCTATCGATCCTGCTGCCCCAACCCTCAGTCCGATCTGATCTTAGACTGGGAATGAACTCTGTATGCCTAAGCCAACTGACAAAATGAGCGGGCGGGCGGGCGGGCACTATGTCGGCCAGAGAGATGGGATGCGCAAGCCGTGGATCGATAGGATGGTAGGTGGGTTTAGGCACATCTTCATATTTCTGTGTGCCAATGCCATTTTTATGGCTTGTAAATTCATACAATGGTCCCTTAAGCCTTCACATGAAGTGTCATGGCAAGATGACTCATTTTTTATTTTTCATAATTTTCAAAACTTTTTACGGTTTGGAATTTTTTAAAATTTTTTCGGAAGGAGTTTTGGCCCCAAACTTGGTAGACACGACCTTGTATTTTTTTTGGCATGCACAAAAAACTTCAGCTAAAAACTCGAAGTGTACAAGATTTTGTGACCATTTGAAAAAAGTGTCCCCATTTCAGACACTTTAATGTCAACTGGCAGCAAACCTGTAAAATCTCAAATGCGCTTTAAGGGGGTGTGAGTTCTCGAGCTTTGATGAGGGATAGGGGCCCAATATAAGGGCCAAGTACCAGCACCCATCGCACATCATGTGCACACACCCCCCCAACCCCCCGATCGTTGGAACCCTAATGCTGCCAGTCAGGTTCTTCGGTGATGCTCCGGCGAAGAAAAATGCGGCACCAACACATGCTCGAGCCCAGCATGTGCTGTGTAACCCTCGGTCTGGTCCGATCTTAGACTGGGAATGAACTCCGTATGCCTAAGCCAACCGATGAAACGATCGGGCGGGCGGGCACTACGCCGGCCAGAGAGACGGGATGCGCGAGTCGTGGATCGATAGCGTGTTAGATTGGTTTCGGCACATCTTCATATTTCTGCATGCCAATGCCATTTTTATGGCTTGTAAATTCATACAATGGTCCCTTAAGCCTTCACGTGAAGTTTCATGGCAAGACGACTCATTTTCTATTTTTCACGATTTTTGAAAATTTTTGCGGTTGGGATTTTTTAAAATTTTTTCGGAAGGAGTTTTGGCCCAAACTTGGTAGACGTGATCCTTGTATTTTTGTTGGCATGCACAAAAAAATTCAGCTAAAAACTCGAAGTGTACAAGATTTTGTGACCATTTGAGAAAAGTGTTCCCATTTCAGACACTTTAATATCTACTGGTAGCAAACCTGTAAAATCTCAAATGCTCTTTAAGGGGGTGTGAGTTCTCGAGGTTTGATGAGGGATAGGGGGCCAATATAAGGGCCAAGTACCAGCACCCATCGCACATCATGTGCACACACCCCCCTCGACCCCCCCCGATCGTCGGAACCCCAATGTCGTCGGTCAGGTTCTCCAACAATGCTTCGACGAAGAAAAATACGGCACCAACACATGCCCGACCCCAGCATGTGCTGTCGTAACCCTCGGTTCGGTCCGATATTAGACTGCGAATGAACTCTGTATGGTTAGACAGGGAATGAACTCTGTAAGCCCTAGTCAACCAACGAAACGAGCGTGCAGGTGCTCAACCGACCAGAAGGGCGGGATGCACAAGCTGGGGATCGACCCGGTCCCCCTTTGCGTGCTGTCGATCCTGCTGCCGCAACCCTTGGTCCGATCTGATCTTAGACTGAGAATGAACTCTGTATGCCTAAGCCAACTGACGAAACGAGCGGGCGGGCGGGCACTACGCCTGCCAGAGAGACGAGATGCGCAAGCCGTGGATCGATAGGATGGTAGGTGGGTTTCGGGACAACTTCATGTTTCTGCATGCCAATGCCATTTTTATGGCTTGTAAATTCATACAATGGTCCCTTAAGCCTTCACGTGAAGTTTCATGGCAAGACGACTCGTTTTCTATTTTTCATTATTTTCAAAAATTTTTGCGGTTCGGGATTTTTTAAAAATTTTTTGGAAGGAGTTTTGGCCCCAAACTTGGTAGACGTGATCCTTGTATTTTTTTTGGCATTCATAAAAAAATTAAGCTAAAAACTCAAAGTGTAAAAGATTTTGTGACCATTTGAAAAAAGTGTCCCCATTTCAGACACTTTAATGGCTACTGGCAGCAAACCTGTAAAATCTCAAATGTTTTTTAAAGGGGTGTGAGTTCTCGAAGTTTGATGAGGGATAGGGGGCCAATATAAGGGCCAAGTACCAGCACCCATCACACATCCTGTGCGCACACCGCCCCCCGACCCCCCCGATCGTTGGAACCCCAATGCCGTCGGTCAGGTTCTTCCGGCGATGCTCCGACGGTGGTGCCCCGGTGAAGAAAAATGCGGCACCAACACATGCCTGAGCCCAACATGTGCTGTCGCAACCCTCGATCCGGTCCGATCTTAGACTAGGAATGAACTCCGTATGCTTGGACTGGGAATGAACTCCGCATGCCTAAGTCAACCCACGAAACGAGCGTGTGGGTGCTCAGCCAGCCAGAGGGGCAAGATGCCCAAGCCGAGGATCGATCGGATCCCTCTCTCCTTACTGGCGATCCTACTGCTGCAACCCTCGGTCTGATCCGATCTTAGACTGGGAATGAACTCTGTATGCCTAAACCAATCGATGAAACGAGCAGGCAGGCGGGCGGGCACTACACCGGCCAGAGAGACGGCATGCGTAAGCCGTGGATCGATAGGGTGGTAGGTGGGTTTAGGCACATCTTCATATTTTTGCATGCCACTGCCATTTTTATGGCTTGTAAATTCATACAATGGTCCCTTAAGCCTTCACGTGAAGTTTCATGGCAAGACGACTCGTTTTCTATTTTTCACGATTTTCAAAACTTTTTACAGTTCGAGATTTTTTAAAATTTTTTCGGAAGGAGTTTTGGCCCCAAACTTGGTAGACGTGATCCTTGTATTTTTTTTGGCATGCACAAGAAAATTAACCTAAAAACTCGAAGTGTACAAGATTTTGTGACCATTTGAAAAAAGTGTCCCCATTTCAGACACTTTAATGGTTACTGGCAGCAAACCTGTAAAATCTCAAATGCTCTTTAAGGGAGTGTGAGTTCTCGAGGTTTGATGATGGATAGGGGGCACATATAAGGGCCAAGTACCAGAACCCATCACACATCATGTGCGCACACCCCCCTCGACCCCCTCGATCGTCGAAACCCCGATGTCGCCGGTCAGGTTCTCCGGTGATACTCCGGTGATGGTGCCCCGATGAAGAAAAATACGGCACCAACACATGCTCGAGCCCAGCATGTGCTACCGTAACCCTCGATTTGGTCCGATCTTAGACTGGGAATGAACTCCATATGCTTAGACAAGGAATGAACTCCATGCGGGTGCTCAGCCAGCCAGAGGGGCGGCATATGCAAGCCGAGGATCGGCCGGGTCCAACTCTACGTGCTGCCGATCCTACTGTCGCAACCCTCGTCCGGTCTGATCTTAGACTGGGAATGAACTCTGTATGCCTAAGCCAACCGACGAAACGAGCGAGCGAGCGGGCGGGCGGGCGGCACTACACTAGCTAGAGAGACGGGATGCGCAAGCCGTGGATCGATAGGGTGGTAGGTGGGTTTGGGCACATCTTCATATTTCTGCATGCGAATGCCATTTTTATGGCTTTTAAATTCATACAATGGTCCCTTAAGCCTTCACGTGAAGTTTCATGGCAAGATGACTCATTTTCTATTTTTCATGATTTTTGAAACTTTTTGCGGTTCGGGATTTTTTAAAATTTTTTGAAAGGAGTTTTAGGCCTAAACTTGGTAGACGTGATCCTTGTATTTTTGTTGGCATGCACAAAAAACTTCAACTAAAAACTCGAAGCGTACAAGATTTTGTGACCATTTAAAAAAAGTATCCCCATTCTAGACACTTTAATTGCTACTGACAGCAAACCTGTAAAATCTCAAATGCTCTTTAAAGGGGTGTGAGCTCTCGAGATTTGATGAGGGATAGGGGGCCAATATAAGGGCCAAGTACCAGCACCCATTGCATATCATGTGGGCACACCGCCCCCCGACCCCCCCGATCGTTGGAACCCCAATGCTGTCGGTCAGGTTCTCCGGTGATGCTCCGACGATGGTGCCCCGACAAAGAAAAATGTGGCACCAATAGATGCCCTAGCCCAGCATGTGCTGCCGCAACCCTCGGTCTGATCCGATCTTAGACTGGGAATGAACTCTGTATGCTTAGACTAGGAATGAACTCCGCACGCCTAAGTCAAACCACGAAATGAGTGTGTGGGTGCTCAACCGGCCAGAGGGGCAAGATGTGCAAGCTGAGGATCGATCGGATCCCCCTCTGCTTGCTGCCGATCCTACTACCGCAATCCTCAGTCTTATCTGATCTTAGACTGGGAATGAACTCCGTATGCCTAAGCCAACCGACGAAACGAGCGGGCGGGCGGGCGAGTTGGTGGGCACTACGTCGGCCAGAGAGACGGGATGCGCAAGCCGTGGATCGATAGGGTGGTAGGTGGGTTTAGGCACATCTTCATATTTTTGCATGCCAAAGCCATTTTTATGGCTTGTAAATTCATACAATGATCCCTTAAGCCTTCACGTGAAGTTTCATGTTAAGCAGACTCATTTTTTATTTTCCCATGATTTTCGAAACATTTTGTGGTTCGGGATTTTTTAAAATTTTTTCAGAAGGAGTTTTGGCCCCAACTTGGTAGATGTGATCCTTGTATTTTTGTTGGCATGCACAAAAAAATTAAGCTAAAAACTCAAAGTGTACAAGATTTTGTGACCATTTGAAAAAAGTGTCCCCATTTTAGACACTTTAATGGCTACTGGTAGCAAACCTGTAAAATCCCAAATGCTCTTTAAGGGGCTATGAGTTCTTGAGGTTTGATGACGGATAGGGGGCCCATATAAGGGCCAAGTACCAGCACCCATTGCACATCATGTGCGCACAGCCCCCCGATCATCGGAACCCTGATGCCGCCGCTCAGGTTCTCCGGTGATGCTCCGACGATGGTGCCCCGGTGAAGAAAAATGCGGCACCAACATATGCCCGAGCCCAGCATGTGCTGCTGTAACCCTCGGTCTGGTCCGATCTTAGACTGGGAATGAACTTTGTATGCTTAGACTGGGAATGAACTCCGTATGCCTAAGACAACCCACGAAACGAGCGTGCGGGTGCTCAACCGGCCAGAGGGGCGAGATGCACAAGCCGGGGATCGATCGGGTCCCATTCTACGTGCTGCTGATCCTGTGGTCACAACCCTCGGTCCGATCTGATCTTAGACGGGAATGAACTCCGTATGTCTAAGCCGACCGACAAAACGAGCGGGCGGGCGGGCGGCACTGCGTCGGCCAGAGAGACGGGATGCGCAAGCCGTGGATCAATAGGGTGATACGTGGGTTTAGACACATCTTCATATTTCTGCATGCCAATGCCATTTTTATGGCTTTTAAATTCATACAATGGTCCCTTAAGCCTTCACATGAAGTTTCATGGCAAGACGACTTGTTTTCTATTTTTCACGATTTTCAAAACTTTTTGAGGTTCGACATTTTTTAAAATTTTTTCGAAAGGAGTTTTGGCCCCAAACTTGGTAGATGTGATCCTTGTATTTTTTTTGGCATGCACAAAAAAATTCAGCTAAAACCTCGAAGTGCACAAGATTTTGTGACCATTTGAAAAAAGTGTCCCCATGTTAGACACTTTAATGGCTACTGGCAGCAAACCTGTAAAATCTCAAATTCTCTTTAAGGGGGTGTGTGTTCTGGAGGTTTGAAGAGGGATAGGGGGCCAATATAATGGCCAAGTACCGAACCCATCGCACATCATGTGCGCACACCCCTCGACCCCCCCGATCATCGAAACCCCAATGCCATCGGTCAGGTTCTCCGACGATGCTCCGGCGATGGTGCCCCGATGAAGAAAAATACGGCTCCAACACATGCCCGAGCCCAGCATGTGCTGTCACAACCCTCGGTCCGATCCGATATTAGACTGGGAATGAACTCCGTATGCCTAAGTCAACCCACAAAATGAGCGTGCGGGTGCTCAGCCGGCCAGAGGGGCGGGATGCGCAAGCCAGGGATTGGTCGGGTCCCCCTCTGCGTGCTGTCGATCCTACTATCACAACCCTCACTCCAGTCCGATCTTAGACTGGGAATGAACTCCATATGCCTAAGCCAACCGACGAAACGAGCGGGCGGGCGGGCGTGCACTACGTCGACCAGAGAGGCGGGATGCATAAGCTGTGGACCGATAGGGTGGTAGGTGGGTTTACGCACATCTTCATATTTCTGTGTGCCAATGCCATTTTTCTGGCTTGTAAATTAATACAACGGTCCCTTAAGCCTTCACGTCAAGTTTCATGGCAAGACGACTTGTTTTCTATTTTTCACGATTTTCGAAACTTTTTGCGGTTCGAGATGTTTTAAAATTTTTTTGGAAGGAGTTTTGGCCCCAAACCTGGTAGCTGTGATCCTTGTATTTTTTTTGGCGTGCACAAAAAAATTCAGCTAAAAACTCGAAGTGTACAAGATTTTGTGACCATTTGAAAAAAGTGTCCCCATTTCAAACACTTTAATGGCTACTGGCAGCAAACCTGTAAAATCTCAAATGCTCTTTAAGGTGGTGTGAGTTCTCGAGATTTGATGAGGGATAGGGGGCCAATATAAGGGCCAAGTTCTAGCACCCATCACACATCATGTGCGCACACCCCCTCCCGCCCTCCCCGATCGTCGAAACCCCAATGTCGTCGGTCAGGTTTTTTGACGATGCCCCAGCGATGGTGCCCCGACGAAGAAAAATGCGGCACCAACACATGCCCGAGCCCAGCATGTGCTGCCGCAACCCTCGGTCCGGTCCGATCTTAGACTGGGAATGAACTCGTATGCCTAAGCCAACCGACGAAACGAGCGGGCGGGCACTACATCGGCCAGAGAGACGGGATGCGCAAAACGTGGATCGATAGGGTTGTAGGTGGGTTTACACACATCTTCATATTTCTGCATGTCAATACCATTTTTATGGCTTGTAAATTCATACAATGGTCCCTTAAGCCTTCACGTGAGGTTTCATGGCAAGACGACTCGTTTTCTATTTTTCACAATTTTTAAAACTTTTTTCGGTTCGGGATTTTTTAAAATTTTTACAGAAGGAGTTTCGGCCCCAAACTTGGTAGACATGATCCTTCTATTTTTGTTGGCATGCATAAAAAGATTCAGCTAAATTCTCGAAGTGTACAAGATTTTGTGACCATTTGAAAAAAGTGTCCCCATTTCAGACACTTTAATGGCTACTTGCAGCAAACCTGTAAAATCTGAAATGCTCTTTAAGGGGGTGTGAGTTCTTGAGGTTTGATGAGGGATAGGGGGCCAATATAAGGGCCAAGTACCAGCACCCATCGCACATCATGTGCGCACACCCCCCGGACCCTCCCGATCGTTGGAACCCCAATGCCGCTGGTCAGGTTCTCCGACGATGGTGCCCCGGTGAAGAAAAATGCGGCACCAACACATTCCTGAGCCCAGCATGGGCTGCCGCAACCCTCGGTCCGGTCCGTTCGTAGACTGGGAATGAACTCCGTATGCCTAAGCCAACCGAAGAAACAAGCAGACGGGCGGGCACTACGCCAGCCAGAGAGATGGGATGCGCAAGTCGTGTATCGATAGGGTGGTAATTGGGATAGGGGGCGAATATAAGGGCCAAGTACCAGCACCCATTACACATCATGTGCGCACACCCCCCGACCGCTCGGATCGCCGAAACCCCAATTCCGCCGGTCAGGTTTTCCGGCAATGCTCCGACGATGGTGCCCCGGTGATGAAAAATACGACACCAACACATGCCCGAGCCCAGCATGTGCTACCGAAACCCTCGGTCTGGTCTGATCATAGACTGGGAATGAACTCCGTATACTTAGACTGGGAATGAACTCCGTATGCCTAATTCAACCCACAAAATGAGCGTGCGGGTGCCCAACCGGCTAGAGGGGCGAGATGCGCAAGCCGAGGATCGAACGGGTCCCCCTCTGTGTGCTATCGATCCTGCTGCCGCAACCCTTGGTCTAGTCTGATCTTAGACTGGGAATGAACTCCATATGCCTAAGCCAACCGATGAAACAAACGGGTGGGCGGGCAGGCAGGCACTACGCCGGCCAGAGAGACGGGATGCGCAAGCCGTGGATCGATAGGGTGGTAGGTGGGTTTAGGCACATACTCATATGTTTGTGTGCTAATGCCATTTTTATGGCTTGTAAATTCATACAATGGTCCCTTAAGCCTTCACGTGAAGTTTCATGGCAAGATGACTCATTTTCTATTTTTCATGATTTTTGAAACTTTTTGCGGTTCGGGATTTTTTTAAATTTTTTCGGAAGGATTTTCGGACCCAAACTTGGTAGACGTGATCCTTGTATTTTTGTTGGCATGCACAAAACAATTCAGCTAAAAACTCGAAGTGTACAAGATTTTGTGACCATTTGAATCTTTTTAGCAGAATCTTTTTGTGCGTGCCAAAAAAAATACAAGGATCACGTCTACCAGGTTTGCGGCCAGAACTCCTTCCAAAAAAATTTTAAAAAATCTCGAACCGTAAAAAGTTTCCAAAATCGTGAAAAATAGAAAACGAGTCGTCTTGCCTTGAAACTTCACGTGAAGGCCTAAGGGACCATTGTATGAATTTACAAGCCATAAAAATGGCATTGGCATGCAGAAATATGAAGATGTGCCAAAACCCACCTACCACCCTATTGATCCACGGCTTGCGCATCCCGTCTCTCTGGCCGACGTAGTGCCCGCCCGCCCGCCCGCTCGTTTTGTCGGTTGGCTTAGGCATATGGAATTCATTCCCAGTCTAAGATTGGACCAGACTAAGGGTTGTGGCAGTAAGATTGGCAGCACACAGAGGGGGACCTGGCCGATCCCCAGCTTGCGCAACCCACCCCTCTGGCCGACTGAGCACCCGCACGCTCGTTTCATGGGTTGACTTAGGCATACGGAGTTCATTCCCAGTCTAAGCATACGGAGTTCATTCCTAGTCTAAGATCGGACCAGACCGAGGGTTGCGACAGTACATGCTGGGCTCGGGCATGTGCTGGTGCCACATTTTTCTTCACCGGGGCACCATCGCCGAAGCATCGTCGGAGAACCTGACCGGCGACATTGGGGTTCTGGCGATCGGGGGGGCCGAGGGGGGTGTGCGCACATGATGTACGATGGGTGCGGGTACAGTGGCCCTTATATTGGCCCCCTATCCCTCATCAATCCTCGAGAACTCACACCCACTTAAAGATCATTTGAGATTTTACAGGTTTGCTGTCAATAGCCTTTAAAGTGTCTGAAATGGGGACACTTTTTTCAAAAGGTCACAAAATCTTGTACACTTCGAGTTTTTAGCTGAATTTTTTTGTGCATACCAAAAAAAATACAAGGATCACGTCTACCAAGTTTACGACCAAAACTCCTTTCCAAAAAATTTTAAAAAACCTCGAACCATAAAAAGTTTCCAAAATCGTGAAAAATAGAAAACGAGTCGTCTTGCCTTGAAACTTTACGTGAAGGCCTAAGTGACCATTGTAAGAATTTACAAGCCGTAAAAATGGCATTGGTACACAGAAATATGAAGATGTGCCTAAACCCACCTACCGCCCTATCGATCCACGACTTGCGCATCCCGTCTCTCTGGCCGGTGTAGTGCCCGCCCGCCCGTCCGCTCACTCATTTCGTCGGTTGGCTTAGGCATACGGAGTGCATTCCCAGTCTAGGATCAGATCTGGACCGAGGGTTGCGGCAGCAATATCGGCAGCACACAGAGGGGGACTCGACCAATCCCCGACTTGCCCATCCCGCCCCTCTGGCCGGTTGAGCGCCCGCACGCTTGTTTCGTGGGTTGACTTAGGCATACGGAGTTCATTCCCAGTCTAAGCATACGGAGTTCATTCCCAGTCTAAGATCGGACCGGACCGAGGGTTGCGGCAGCACATGCTGGGCTCGGGCATGTGTTGGTGCCGCATTTTTCTTCGTCGAGGCACCATCGCCGGAGCGTCGCAGGAGAACCTGACTAGAGGCATTTGGGGTTCCGACGATCGGGGGGGCCGAGGGGGTGTGTGCGTACGTGATGTGCGATGGGTGCTGGTACTTGGCCCTTATATTGGCCCCCATCCCTCATCAAACCTTGAGAACTCACACCCCTTAAAGAGCATTTGAGATTTTACAGGTTTGCTGCCAGCAGCGATTAAAGTGTCTGAAATGGGGACAATTTTTTCAAATGGTCACAAAATCTTGTACACTTCGAGTTTTTAGCTGAATTTTTTTGTGCATGCCAACAAAAATACAAGGATCATGTCCACCAAGTTTGGGGCCAAAAATCCTTCTAAAAAAATTTTAAAAAATCCTGAACAGCAAAAAGTTTCAAAAATCATGAAAAATAGAAAACGAGTCGTCTTACCATGGAACTTCACGTGAAGGCTTCAGGGATCGTTGTGTGAATTTACAAGCCATAAAAATGGCATTGGCATGCAGAAATATGAAGATGTGCCTAAACCCACCTACCACCCTATCGATCCACGGCTTGCGCATCCCGTCTCTCTAGCTGGCGTAGTGACCACCCGTCTGCCGGCCCGCTCGTTTCGTTGGTTGGCTTAGGCATACGAAGTTCATTCCCAGTCTAAGATCGAATCGAACCGAGGGTTGCGGTAACAGGATCGGCAGCACACAGCTCGGCCGGCTAAACACCCGCACGATCCTTTCGTGGGTTGACTTAGGCATACAGAGATCATTCCCAGTCTAAGCATACGGAGTTCATTCCCAGCCTAAGATAAGACCAGACTGAGGGTTGCGGCAGCACATGTTGGGCTCGGGAATGTGTTGGTGGTGCATTTTTCTTCGTCGGGGCACCATCGTCGGAGCATCGTCGGAGAACCTGACCGACGACATTGGGGTTCCAAT
Source organism: Durio zibethinus (assembly GCF_002303985.1). Next base: position 15,847,174 of record NW_019168048.1, read on the forward strand.
GATCGGGGGGCCGGGGGGTGTGCGCACATGATGTGGCGATGGGTGCTGGTACTTGGCCCTCATATTGGCCCCTATCCCTCATCAAATCTCGAGAACTCACACCCCCTTAAAGAGCATTTGAGATTTTACAGGTTTGCTGCCAATAGCCATTAAAGTGTCTGAAATGGGGACACTTTTTTCAAATGGTCACAAAATCTTGTACACTTCAAGTTTTTAGCTGAATATTTTTGTGCATGCCAACAAAAATACAGGGATCACGTCTACCAAGTTTGGGGCCTCATTCCGAAGAAATTTTAAAAAACTCGAACTGCAAAAAGTTTTAAAAATCGTGAAAAAATAGAAAACTGGTTGTCCTGCATTGAAACTTCACATGAAGGCTTAAGGGACCATTGTATGAATTTACAAGCCATAAAAATGGCATTGGCACGTAGAAATATGAAGATGTGCCTAAACCCACCTACCACCCTATCGATCCACGGCTTGCGCATCCCGTCTCTCTGGCTGGCGTAGGCCCGTCCGCCCGCCCGCTCGTTTCATCGGTTGGCTTAGGCATACGAAGTTCATTCCCAATCTAAGATCCGACCGGACTGAGGGTTGCGGCAACAGGATCAACAGCACGCAGAGGGGGACCCGACCGATCCCCGGCTTGCGCATCCCGCCCCTCTGGCTGGCTGAGCGCTCGCACGCTTGTTTCGTGGGTTGACTTAGGCATACGGAGTTCATTTCGAGTCTAAGATTGAACCGGACTGAGGGTTGTGGCAATAGGATCGACAGCACGCATAGGGGGACCTGGTCGATCCCCGGCTTGCACATCCTGCCCCTCTGGCCGGCTGAGCACCCGCACGTTCATTTCATGGGTTGACTTAGGCATACGGAGTTCATTCCCAGTCTAAGCATACGGAGTTCATTCCCAGTCTAAGATCGGATCGGACCAAGGGTTGCGGCAGCACATGCTAGGCTCGGGAATGTGTTGGTGCTACATTTTTCTTCGTCGGGGCACCATCATCGGAGCATCACCAGAGAACCTGACCGACCTCATTGGGGTTCCGACGATCAGGGGGGCCAAGGGGGGTGTGCGCACATGATGTGCAATGGGTGCTGGTACTTGGCCTTTATATTGGCCCCCTATCCCTCATCAAACCTTGAGAACTCACACTCCCTTAAAGAGCATTTGAGATTTTATAGGTTTGCTATCAGTAGCCATTAAAGTGTCTGAAATGGGGACACTTTTTTCAAATGGTCACAAAATCCTGTAGACTTCGAGTTTTTAGCTGAATTTTTCTATGCATGCCAACAAAAATACAAGGATCACGTCTACCAAGTTTGGGCCAAAAATCCTTTCGAAAAAATTTAAAAAAATCTTGAACCGTAAAAAGTTTCAAAAATCATGAAAAATCGAAAATGAGTCATCTTGCCATGAAACTTCACGTGAAGGCTTAAGTGACCATTGTATGAATTTACAAGCCATAAAAATGGCATTGGCATGCAAAAATATGAAGATGTGCCTAAACTCACCTACCACCCTATCGATCCACGGCTTGCGCATCTTGTCTCTTTGGCCAGCATAGTGCCCACCCACCCGCTCATTTCGTCGGTTGGCTTACGCATACGGAGTTCATTCCCAGTCTAAGATCAGACCGAATCGAGGGCTGCAGCAGCAGGATCGACAGCATATGGAGGGGGAACCCCGCCGATCCCCGGCTTACGCATCCTACCCCTCTGGCGGGCTGAGCGCCCGTACGCTCGTTTCGTGGGTTGACTTAGGCAAACGGAGTTCATTCCTAGTCTAAGCATACAGAGTTCATTCCCACTCCAAGATCAGATCAGACCGAGGGTTGCGGCAGCACATGCTAGGCTCGGGTATGTGTTGGTGCCATATTTTTCTTCGTCAGGGCACCATCGTCGGAGCATCGTCGGAGAACCAGATCGACGACATTGGGGTTCCGACGATCGGGGGGCCGGGGGGGTTGTGCGCACATGATGTGCGATGGGTGCTGGTACTTGGCCCTTATATTGGCCCCCTATCCCTCATCAAATCTCGAGAACTCACACCCCCTTAAAGAGCATTTGAGATTTTACAGGTTTGCTGCCAATAGCCATTAAAGTGTCTGAAATGGGGACACTTTTTTCAAATGGTCACAAAATCTTGTACACTTCGAGTTTTTAGCTGAATTTTTTTGTGCATGCTAACAAAAATACAAGGATCACATCTACCAAGTTTGGGACCAAAACTCCTTTCGAAAAAATTTTAAAAAACCCGAACCTCAAAAAGTTTCAAAAATCATGAAAAATAGAAAGCGAGTCATCTTGCCATGAAACTTCACGTGAAGGCTTAAGGGACCATTGTATGAATTTACAAGCCATAAAAATGGCATTGGCACATAGAAATATGAAGATGTGCCTAAACCTACCTACCACCCTATCGATCCACGGCTTGCGCATCTCGTCTCACTGGCCGACGTAGTGCCCGCCCGCCCGCCCGTCCACTCATTTTGTCGGTTGGCTTAGGCAAACGGAGTTCATTCCCAGTCTAAGATCAGACTGGACCGAGGGTTACAGCAGTAGGATCGACAGCACGCAGAGGGGGACCCGGCTTGTGCATCCCACCCCTCTGGCCGACTGAGCGCCCGTACGCTTATTTCATGGGTGCACTTAGGCATACGGAGTTCATTCCCAGTCTAAGTATACAAAATTCATTCCCAGTCTAAGATCAGACCGGATCGAGGGTTGCGGTAGCACATGCTGGGCTTTGGCATGTGCTGGTGCCACATTTTTCTTCATCGGGGCACCATCGTCGGAGCATCGCCGGAGAACCTGACCGATGGCATTGGGGTTCTGGCGATCAGGGGGCCAGGGGGGTGTGCGCACATGATGTGCGATGGGTGCTGGTACTTGGCCCTTATACTGGCCTCATATCCCTCATCAAACCTCGAGAACTCACACCCCCTTAAAGAGCATTTGAGATTTTACAAGTTGTCTGAAATAGGGACACTTTTTTCAAATGGTCATAAAATCTTATGCACTTCAAGTTTTTAGCTGAATGTTTTTGGGCATCCCAACAAAAATACAAGGATCACGTCTACCAAGTTTGCGGCCAAAACTCCTTTTGAAAAAATTTTAAAAAATCTCGAACCGTAAAAAGTTTCAAAAATCATGAAAAATAGAAAACGAGTCCTCTTGCCATGAAACTTCACGTGAAGGCTTAAGGGACCATTGTATGAATTTACAAGCCATAAAAATGGCATTGGCACATAGAAATATGAAGATGTGCCTAAACCCACCTACCACCCTATCTATCCATGGCTTACGCACCCCGTCTCTCTGGCCGGCGTAGTGCCCGCCCGCCTGTCCGCCCGCTCATTTCATTGGTTGGCTTAGGCATACAAGTTCATTCCCAGTATAAGATCAGACCGCATCAAGGGTTACGACAGCAGGATCGGCACCACGCAGAGGGGGACCCGACCAATCCCCAGCTTGATCATCCTATCCCTCTGGTCGGCTGAGCCCCCGCACGCTCGTTTCGTGGGTTGACTTAGGCATACGGAGTTCATTCCCAGTCTAAACATACGGAGTTCATTCCCAGTCTAAACATACGGAGTTCATTTCCAGTCTAAGATCGAACTTGACCAAGGGTTGCGGCAGCACATGTTGGGCTCAGGCATGTGCTGGTGCCACATTTTTCTTCGTCGGGGCGCCATCGCCGGAGAACCTGACTGGCGGCATTGGGGTTCCGGCGATCAGGGGGTTCGGGGCATGTGCGCACATGATGTGCAATGGGTGCTGGTTCTTGGCCCTTATATTGGCCCCCTATCCCTCATCAAACCTCAAGAACTCACACCCCCTTAAAGAGCACTTGAGATTTTACAGGTTTGCTACCAGTAGCCATTAAAGTGTCTGAAATCGGGACACTTTTTTCAAATGGTCACAAAATCTTGTACACTTAGAGTTTTTAGCTGAATTTTTTTGTTCATGCCAAAAAAAATACAAGGATCACATCTACCAAGTTTGGGGGCAAAACTCTTTCCGAAAAAATTTTAAAAAATCCCAAACCGCAAAAAGTTTAAAAAATCATGAAAAATAGAAAACGAGTTGTCTTACCATGAAACTTCGCGTGAAGGCTTAAGGGACCATTGTATGAATTTACAAGCCATAAAAATATCATTGGCACGTAGAAATATGAAGATGTGCCAAAACCCACCTACCATCCTATTGATCCATGGCTTGCGCATCCCGTCTCTCTGGCCGACATAGTGCTCGCCCGCCCACCCGTCCGCTCGTTTCGTCGGTTGGCTTAGGTATACGGAGTACATTCCCAGTCTAAGATCAGAGTGGACTGAGGGTTACGGTAGTAGGATCGGCAGCATGCAGAGGGGGACCCGACTGATCCCTTGCTTGCGCATCCCGTCCGTCTGGCCAGTTGAGCACCCGCACGCTCGTTTCATCGGTTGACTTAGGCATACGGAGTTCATTCCCAGTCTAAGCATACGGAGTTCATTCCCAGTCTAAGATCAAACTGGACCGAGAGTTGCGGTAGCACATGCTGGGCTCAGGCATGTGCTAGTGCCGCATTTTTCTTCGTCGGGGCACCATCGCCGGAGCATCGCCGGAGAACCTGACCGACGGTATTAGGGTTCCAGCGATCGGGGGGCCGGGGGGTGTGCGCACATGATGTGCGATGGGTGCTGGTACTTGGCCCTTATATTGGCCCCCTATCCCTCATCAAACCTCGAGAACTCACACTCCCTTAGAGAGCATTTGAGATTTTACAGGTTTGCTGCCAGTAGCCATTAAAGTGTTTGAAAATGGGGACACTTTTTTCAAATGGTCACAAAATCTTGTACACTTTGAGTTTTTAGCTGAATTTTTTTGTGCATGCCAAAAAACATACAAGGATCATGTCTACCAAGTTTGGGGACAAAAATCCTTCCGAAAAAATTTAAAAAAATCCCAAACCGCAAAAATGTTCAAAAATCATGAAAAATAGAAAACGAGTCGTCTTACCATGAAACTTCACGTGATGGCTTAAGGGACCATTGTATGAATTTACAAGCCATAAAATTATCATTGGCACAGAGAAATATGAAGATGTGCCTAAACCCACCTACCATCCTATTGATCCGTGGCTTGCGCATCCCATCTCTCTGGCCGACGTAGTGCCTGCCTGCCCGCCCGCCCACCCGCTCATTTTGTTGGTTGGCTTAGGTAGACAGAGTTCATTCCCAGTCTAAGATTAGACCAGACCGAGGGTTGCAGCAACAGGATAGGTGGCATGCAGAGGGGGGCCCAACCGATCCTTGGCTTGTGCATCCCGCCCCTCTGGCCGGCTGAGTGCCCGCACGCTCATTTCATGGGTTGACTTAGGCATACGGAGTTCATTCCCAGTCTAAGCATACAGAGTTCATTCCCAGTCTAAGATCAAACCAGACCGAGGGTTACGACAGCACATGCTGGGCTCGAGCATGTGTTGGTGGCACTTTTTTCTTCATCAGGGCACCATCGTCGGAGCATCACCGGAGAACCTGACCGCTGGCATTGGGTTCCAGCGATCAAGGGGGTCGAGGGGGTGGTGTGTGCACATGATGTGCGATGGGTGCTGGTACTTGGCCCTTATATGGGCCCCCTATCCCTCATCAAACCTCGAGAACTCACACCCCTTAAAAGGCATTTGAGATTTTGCATGTTTGCTGCCAGTAGCCATTAAAGTGTCTGAAATGGGGACACTTTTTTCAAGTGGTCACAAAATCTTGTACACTTCGAGTTTTACAGGTTTGCTGCCAGTAGCCATTAAGGGACCATTGTATGAATTTACAAGCCATAAAAATGGCATTGGCATGCAGAAATATGAAGATGTTCCTAAACCCACATACCACCCTATCGATCCACGGGTTGCGCATCCCGCCTCTCTGGCCGGCGTAGTGCCCGCCCGCCCGCTCATTTTGTCGGTTGGCTTAGGCATACGGAGTTCATTCCTAGTCTAAGATCGGATGGGACCTAGGGTTGCTGTAGCAGGATTAGCGACACATAGAGGGGGACCCGACCGATCCCCGACTTGCGCATCCCGCCCCTCTGGCCGGCTGAGCACCTGTACGCTCGTTTCGTGGGTTGACTTAGGCATACGGACTTCATTCCCAGTCTAAGCAGACGGAGTTCATTCCCAGTCTAAGATCGAATCGGATCAAGGGTTGCGGCAGCACATGCTGGGCTCGTGCATGTGTTGGTGTCGCATTTTTCATCGTCGGGGCACCATCGCTGGAGCATCATCGGAGAACCTGACCGACGGCATTCGGGTTCCGATGATTTGGGGGCCGGGGGCGGTGTGCGCACATGATGTGCGATGGGTTCTGGTACTTAGCCCTTATATTGGCCCCCTATCCCTCATCAAAACTCGAGAACTCACACCTCCTTAAAGAGCATTCGAGATTTTACAGGTTTGCTGCCAGTAGATATTAAAGTGTCTGAAATGGGGATACTTTTTTCAAATGGTCACAAAATCTTGTACACTTCGAGTTTTTAGCTGAATATTTTTGTGCATACCAAAAAAAATAAAAGGATTACGTCTACCGAGTTTGGGGTTAAAACTCCTTCCGAAAAAATTTTAAAAAATCTCAAACCGTAAAAAGTTTCAAAAATCGTGAAAAATAGAAAACGAGTCGTCTTGCCATGAAACTTCACGTGAAGGCTTAAGGGACCATTGTATGAATTTACAAGCCATAAAAATGGCATTGGCATGCAGAAATATGAAGATGTGCCTAAACCCACCTACCACCCTATCGATCCACGGCTTGCGCATCCCGTCTCTCTAGCCGGTGTAGTGCCCGCCCGCCCGCTCATTTTGTCGGTTGGCTTAGGCATACGGAGTTCATTCCCAGTCTAAGATCAGACCAGATCGAGGGTTGTGGCAGCACATGCTGGGCTCGGGCTTGTGTTGGTGCCATATTTTTATTCATCGGGGCATCGTGGGAGAACCTGACCAGCGGCATTGGGGTTCCGACGATCGGGGGGGCCGGGGGGTGTGCGCACGTGATGTGCGAGGGGTGCTGGTACTTGGCCCTTATATTGGCCCCCTATCCCTCATCAAACCTTAAGAACTCACACCTCCTTAAAGAGCATTTGAGATTTTACAGGTTTGCTGACAGTAGCGATTAAAGTGTCTGAAATGGGGACACTTTTTCTCAAATTGTCACAAAATCTTGTACACTTCAAGTTTTTAGCTGAATATTTTTATGCATGCCAAAAAAAATAAAAGGATCACGTCTACCAAGTTTGGGGCCAAAAATCCTTCTGAAAAAATTTAAAAAAATCCTGAACCACAAAAAGTTTTGAAAATCGTGAAAAATAGAAAACGAGTCGCCTTGCCATGAAACTTCACGTGAAGGCTTAAGGGACCATTGTATGAATTTACAAGCCATAAAAATGGCATTGGCACACAGAAATATGAAGATGTCCCTAAACCCACCTACCACCCTATCGATCCACGGCTTGCGCATCCCGTCTCTCTGGCCTACGTAGTGCCCGCCTGCCTGCCTGCCCGCTCGTTTTGTCAGTTGGCTTAAGCATACGGAGTTCATTCCCAGTCTAAGATTAGACCAGATTGAGGGTTGCGGTAGTAGGATCGATAGCACGTAGAGGGGGACCCCGTCGATCCCTGGCTTGCGCATCCCGCCCCTCTAGCTGGCTGAGTACCCGCACGCTTGTTTCATGGGTTGACTTAGGCATACGGACTTCATTCCCAGTCTAAGCATACGGAGTTCATTCCCAGCTAAGATTGGACCAGATCAAGGGTTGCGACAGCACATGTTGGGCTTGGGCATGTGTTGGTGCCGCATTTTTCATCGTCGGGGCACCATCATCGGAGCATCACCAGAGAACTTGACCGGCGGTAATGGGGTTCCGGTGATCGAGGGGGCCGGGGGGGTGTGCGTACATGATGTGCAATGGGTGCTGGTACTTGGCCCTTATATTGGCCCCCTATCCCTCATCAAACCTTGGCAGCTCACACCCCCTTAAAGAGGATTTGAGATTTTACAGGTTTGCTGCCAGTAGCCATTAAAGTGTCTGAAATGGGGACATTTTTTTCAAATGGTCACAAAATCTTGTACACTTCGAGTTTTTAGCTGAAGTTTTTTATGCATGCCAAAAAAAATACAAGGATCACTCTACCAAGTTTGGGGTGAAAAATCCTTCCAAAAAAATTTTAAAAAATTTTGATCCGCAACAAGTTTCGAAAATCATGAAAAATAGAAAATGAGTCATCTTGCCATTAAACTTCACATGAAGGCTTAAGGGACCATTGTATGAATTTACAAGCCATAAAAATGGCATTGGCACGTAGAAAAATGAGGATGTGCCTAAACCCACCTACCACCCCATCGATCCACGGCTTGCGTATCCCGTCTTCTCTGGCCGGTATAGTGCCCGCCCGTCCGTTCGCCCGCTCGTTTCGTCGGTTGGCTTAGGGATACGAAATTCATTCCCAGTCTAGGATCAGACCAGAACGAGGGTTGCAGTAGCCAGATCAATAGCATGCAGAGGGGGACTCAGCCGATCCCCAGCTTGCGCATCCCGCCCGTCTAGTCGGCTGAGCACCCACACGCTCGTTTCATGGGTTGACTTAGGCATACAGAGTTCATTCCCAGTCTAAGCATATGGAGTTCATTCCCAGTCTAAGATCGGACCAGACTGAGGGTTCCAAAAGCACATGCTGGGCTCGGGCATGTGCTGGTGCTGCATTTTTCTTCGTCGGGGCACCATCGTCGGAGCATCGCCGGAGATCTTGACCGACGGCATTGGGGTTCCGACGATCGGGGGGGTCGGAGGGTGTGCGCACATGATGTGTGATGGGTGCTGGTACTTGGCCTTTATATTGGCCCCCCATCCCTCATCAAACCTTGAGAAAGCACACCTCCTTAAAGAGCATTTGAGATTTTACAGGTTTGCTGCCAGTAGCCATTAAAGTGTCTGAAATGGGGACACTTTTTTCAAATGGTCACAAAATCTTGTACACTTTGATTTTTTAGCTAAATTTTTTGTGCATGCCAAGAAAAAAACAAGGATCATGTCTACCATGTTTGGGGCCAAAAATCCTTCCGAAAAGATTTTAAAAAATCCCAAACCGCAAAAAGTTTCAAAAATTATGAAAAATAGAAAACGAGTCTTCTTGCCATGAAACTTCACGTGAAGGCTTAAGGGACCATTTTATGAATTTACAAGCCATAAAAATGGCATTGGCACGCAGAAATATGAAGATGTGCCTAAACTTGGTAGTGTGATCCTTGTATTTTTTTTGGCATGCATAAAAAACTTCAGCTAAAAACTCGAAGTGTACAAGATTTTGTGACCATTTGAAAAAAGTGTCCCCATTTCAGACACATTAATGGCTACTAGCAACAAACCTGTAAAATCTCAAATGCTCTTTAAGGGGGTGTGAGTTCTCGAGGTTTGATGAGGGATAGGGGGCCAATATAAGGGCCAAGTATCAGCACCCATCACACATCATGTGCGTACACCCCCTGATCGTCAGAATCCCAATGTCGTCGGTCAGGTACTCCGACGTTGCTCAGACGATGGTGCCCCGACGAAGAAAAATACAACACCAACACATAATCGAGCCCAGCATATGCTACCATAACCCTCGGTCCGGTCTGATCTTAGACTGGGAATGAACTCCATATGCTTAGACTGGGAATGAACTCTGTATGCCTAAGTCAACCCACGAAACGAACGTGCGGGTGCTCAACCGGCCAGAGGGGCGGGATGCACAAGCTGGAGATCGATCGGGTCCCCCTCTTCATGTTGCCGATCTTGCTACCGCAACCCTCGGTCCGGTCTGATCTTAGACTGGGAATGAACTTCGTATGCCTAAGCCAATCGATGAAACGAACGTGCGGATGGGGGGGCGGGCACTACGTCAGCCAGAGAAACGGGATGCGCAAGCCGTGGATCGATAGGGTGGTAGGTGGGTTTAAGCACATCTTCATATTTCTGCATGCCAATGCCATTTTTATGGTTTTAAATTCATACAATGGTCCCTTAAGCCTTCACGTGAAGTTTCATGGCAAGACGACTCGTTTTCTATTTTTCACGATTTTTGAAACTTTTTACGTTTTGGGATTTTTTAAAATTTTTTTGGAAGGAGTTTTGGCCCCAAACTTGGTAGAGGTGATCCTTGTATTTTTGTTGGCATGCAAAAAAGAATTCAGCTAAAAACTCGAAGTGTACAAGATTTTGGGACCATTTGAAAAAAGTGTCCCCATTTTTGACACTTTAATGGCTACTGGCAGCAAATTTGTAAAATCTCAAATGCTCTTTAAGGGGTGTAGTTCTCGAGGTTTGATGAGGGATAGGGGGCCAATATAAGGGCCAAGTACCAGCACCCATCGCACATCATGTGCGCACACCCCCCGGCCCCCCGATCGTCGGAACCCCAATGCCGTCGGTCAGGTTCTCCGGTGATGCTCTGGCGATGGTGCCCCGGCGAAGAAAAATGCGGTACCAAGACATGCCCAAGCCCAGCATGTGCTGCCGCAACCCTCGGTCTGATCCGATCTTAGACTGGGAATGAACTCCGTATGCTTAGACTGGAAATGATCTCCGTATGCCTAAGTCAACCCACGAAATGAGCGCGCGGATGCTCAACTGGCCAAAGGGGCGGGATGCGCAAGCCGGGGATCGATCGGGTCCCCCACTGCTGCCAACCTTCAATCTGGTCTAATCTTAGACTTGGAATTAACTCTGTATGCCTAAGCCAACCGACGAAACAAGCGGGCGGACGGGCGGCTGGGCACTACGCCTACCAAAAAGATGGGATGCGCAAGCCGTGGATCGATAGGGTGGTAGGTGGGTTTAGGTGCATCTTCATATTTCTACGTTCCAATGCCATTTTTATGCCTTGTAAATTCATACAATGGTCCCTTAAGGCTTCATGTGAAATTTCATGGCAAGACGACTCGTTTTCTATTTCTCACGATTTTAAAAACTTTTTACGGTTCGAGATTTTTTAAAATTTTCTCGTAAGAAGTTTTGGCCCCAAACTTGGTAGATGTGAGCCTTGTATTTTGTTGGAATGCACAAAAAAATTCAGCTAAAAACTCGAAGTGTACAAGATTTTGTGACCATTTGAAAAAAGTGTCCCCATTTGAGACACTTTAATGGCTACTGGCAGCAAACCCGTAAAATCTCAAATGCTCTTTAAAGGGGTGTGAGTTCTCGAGGTTTGATGAGGGATAGGGGGCCAATATAAGGGCCAAGTACCATTACCCATCGCACATCATGTGCACACACCCGCCCGGCCCCCTCGATCGCTGGAACCCTAATGTCGCCGGTCACATTCTCCGGCGATGCTCCGCTCCGGCGATGGTGCCCCGGCAAAGAAAAATGTGGCACCAACACATGGCCGAGCCCAGCATGTGCTATCGCAATCCTTGGTCCAGTCCAATCTTAGATTGGGAATGAACTCCGTATGCTTAGACTGCGAATGAACTCTGTATGCCTAAGTCAACCCACTAAATGAGCATACGGGTGCTCAGCCAGCCAGAGTGGCGGGATTTGCAAGTTGGGTATCGGTCGAGTACCCCTCTGCATGCTGCCAATCCTACTACCGCAACCCTCAGTTTGGTCCAATCTTAGACTGGGAATGAACTTCGTATGCCTAAGCCAACTGACGAAACGAGCGGGCGGGCGGACGGGCGGGCACTATACCGACCAGAGAGACGGGATGCGCAAGCCGAGGATCGATAGGGTGGTAGGTGGGTTTAGGCATGTCTTCATATTTCTGCATTCCAATGCCATTTGTATGGCTTGTAAATTCATACAATGGTCCCTTAAGCCTTCACGTGAAGTTTCATGGCAAGACGACTCGTTTTCTATTTTTCACGATTTTTGAAACTTTTTACGGTTTGGGATTTTTCAAAATTTTTTCAGAAGGAGTTTTGGCCCCAAACTTAGTAGACATGATCCTTGTATTTTTGTTGGCATGCACAAAAAAATTCAGCTAAATACTAGAAGTGTACAAGATTTTGTGACCATTTGAAAAAAGTGTCCCCATTGAGACACTTTAATGGCTACTGGCAACAAACCTGTAAAATCTCAAATGCTCTTTAAAGGGGTGTGAGTTCTCAAGGTTTGATGAGGGATAGGTGGCCAATATAAGGGCCAAGTACCAGCACCCATCTCACATCATGTGCGCACACCCCCCGGCCCCCCCGATCGTCGGAACCCCAAAGCCGCCGGTCAGGTTCTCCGAGGATGCTCCGACGACGGTGCCTCGGCTAAGAAAAATGCAGCACCAGCTCATGCCCGAGTCCAGCATGTGATGCCGCAACCCTCGGTCTGGTCCGATCTTAGATTGGGAATGAACTCCGTCTGCTTGGACTGGGAATGAACTCCGTATGCCTAAGTCAACCCACGAAACGAGCGTGTGGGCGCTCAGCCGGCCAGAGGGACGGGATGCGTAAGTCGCGGATCGGCCGGGTCCCCTCTGCGTGCTGTCGATCTTGTTGCCACAACCCTCATTCCAGTCCGATCTTAGATTGGGAATGAACTCCATATGCCTAAGCCAACCGACGAAATGAGCGGGCGGGCGAGCGGGCGGGCACTACGCCGGCTAGAGAGACGGGATGCGCAAGCCATGGATCGATAGGGTGGTACGTGGGTGTAGGCATATCTTCATATTTCTACATGCCAATGCCATTTTTGTGGCTTGTAAATTCATACAATGGTCCCTTAAGCCTTCACAAGAAGTTTCATGGCAAGACGGCTCGTTTTCTATTTTTCATGATTTTTGAAAATTTTTACGGTTCGGGATTTTTTTAAATTATTTCGGAAGGAGTTTTGGCCCCAAACTTGGTAGACGTGATCCTTGTATTTTTGTTGGCATGCAAAATATAAGGGCCAACTATCAGCACCAATCGCACATCATGTGTGCACACCCCCCGGCCCCCCCGATCACCGGAACCCCAACGCCACTGGTCAGGTTCTCCGGTGATGCTCCGGTGATGGTGCCCCGATGAAGAAAAATGCGGCACCAGCACATGCCCGAGTCCAGCATGTGCTGCCACAACCCTCGGTCTGGTCTGATCTTAGACTGGGAATGAACTCCGTATGCTTAAGCCATACGAGGAAATGAGCGGACGGACGGGCGGGCAGGCACTACGCCGGCCAGAGAGACGGGATGCGCAAGCCGTGGATCGATAGGGTGGTAGGTGGGTTTAGGCACATCTTCATATTTCTGCATGCCAATGCCATTTTTATGGCTTGTAAATTCATACAATGGTCCCTTAAGCCTTCACGTGAAGTTTCATGGCAAGATGACTCGTTTTCTATTTTTCACGATTTTTGAAACTTTTTGCGGTTCAGGATTTTTTAAAATTTTTTCGGAAGGATTTTTGGCGCCAAACTTAGTAGACATGATCCTTGTATTTTTGTTGGCATGCACAAAATAATTCAGCTAAAAACTCGAAGTGTACAAGATTTTGTGACCATTTGAAAAAAGTGTCCCCATTTGAGACACTTTAATTACTACTGGCAGCAAACCTGTAAAATCTCAAATGCTCTTTAAGAGGGTGTGAGTTCTCAAGGTTTGATGAGGGATAAGGGGCCAATATAATGGCCAAGTACCATTACCCATCGTACATCATGTGCACACACCCCCCCGGCCCCCCCGATCACTGGAACCCCAATGCCGCCGATCACGTTCTCCGACGATGCTCCGGCGATGGTGCCCCGGCAAAGAAAAATGCAGCACCAACACATTGCCGAGCCCAGCTTGTGCTGCCGCAATCCTCGGTCCAGTCCAATCTTAGATTGGGAATGAACTCCGTATGCTTAGACTGGGAATGAACTCCGTATGCCTAAGTCAACCCACTAAATGAGCATACGGATGCTCAGCCAGCCAGAGTGGCGGGATGTGCAAGTCGGGTATCGGTCGAGTCCCCCTCTGCGTGCTACCAATCCGACTACCGCAACCTTCAGTTCGATCCAATCTTAGACTGGGAATGAACTTCGTATGCCTAAGCCAACTGACGAAACGAGCGGGCGGGCGGGCGGGCACTATACCGACCAGAGAGACGGGATGCGCAAGTCGTGGATCGATAGGGTGGTAGGTGGGTTTAGGCACGTCTTCATATTTCTGCATGCCAATGCCATTTTTATGGCTTGTAAATTCATACAATAGTCCCTTAAGCCTTCACGTGAAGTTTCATGGCAAGACGACTCGTTTTCTATTTTTCATGATTTTTGAAACTTTTTACGGTTGAGGATTTTTTAAAATTTTTTCGAAAGGAATTTTGGCCCTAAACTTGGTAGATGTGATCCTTGTATTTTTGTTGGCGTGCAAAAAAAAAATTCAGCTAACAACTTGAAGTGTACAAGATTTTGTGACCATTTGAAAAAAGTGTCCCTATTTCAGACACTTTAATGGCTACTGGCAGCAAACCTATAAAATCTGAAACACTCTTTAAGGGGGTGTGAGTTCTCGAGGTTTGATGAGGGATAAGGGGCCAATATAGGGGCCAAGTAGCAGCACACATCGCACATCATGTGTGCACACCCCCCGCCCCCCGATGGCCGGAACCCCAATGCCACCGATCAGGTTCTCCAGGGATGGTGCCCCGACAAACTCCGTATGCCTAAGCCAACCCATGAAACGAGCGTGCGGGCGCTCTACCGGCCAGAAGGGTAGGATGTGCAAGCCGGGGATCGGCCGAGTCCCCCTCTACGTGCTGCCGATCTTGCTGCCACAACCCTCGTTCCGGTTTGATCTTAGACTGTGAATGAACTCCGTATGCCTAAGCCATACGAAGAAACGAACGGACGGGCGAGCGAGCAGGCACTACGCCAGCCAGAGAGACGGGATGCGCAAGCCTTGGATCGATAGGGTGGTAGTTGGGTTTAGGCACATCTTCATATTTCTGCATGCCAATGCCATTTTTATGGCTTGTAAATTCATACAATGGTCCCTTAAGCCTTCATGTGAAGTTTCATGGCAAGACGACTCGTTTTCTATTTTTCACGATTTTTGAAACTTTTCGCGGTTTGAGATTTTTTAAAATATTTTCAGAAAGAGTTTTAGCCCCAAACTTGGTAGATGTGATCCTTGAATTTTTGTTGGCATGCACAAAAAAACTCTAAGTGTACAAGATTTTGTGACCATTTGAAAAAAGTGTCCCCATTTCAGACACTTTAATGGCTACTGGCAGCAAACCTGTAAAATCTCAAATGCTCTTTAAGGGGGTGTGAGTTCTCGAGGTTTGATGAGGGATAGGGGGCCAATATAAGGGGCAAGTACCAGCACCCATCTCACATCATGTGCGCACACCCCTCCGGCCCCCCCGATCGTAGGAACCCCAACGCCGCCGGTCAGGTTCTCCGGCGATGCTCCGGCGATGGCACCCCAGCGAAGAAAAATGTGGCTCCAGCACATGCCCGAGCCCAGCATGTGCTGTCGCAACCCTCGATCCGGTCCGATCTTAGACTGGGAATGAACTCCGTATGCTTAGACTGGGAATGAACTTCGTATGCCTAAGTCAACCCACGATACGAGCGTGCGGGCGCTCAGCCGGCCAGAGGGGCGGCAGGTGCAAGCCAGGGATCGACCGGGTCCCCCTTTGCGTGCTGTCGATCCTGCTGCCACAACCCTCATCTGGTCTGATCTTAGGCTGGGAATGAACTCCGTATGCCTAAGCCAACCGATGAAACGAGCGGGCGGGTGGGCACAACGCCGGCCTGAGAGACGGGATGCGCAAGCCGTGGATCGATAGGGTGGTAGGTGGGTTTAGGCACATCTTCATATTTTTGTGTGCTAATGCCATTTTTATGGCATGTAAATTCATATAATGGTCCCTTAAGCCTTCAGGTGAAGTTTCATGGCAACACGACTCGTTTTGTATTTCTCACGATTTTTGAAAATTTTTGTGATTCGGGATTTTTTAAAATTTTTTCAGAAGGAGTTTCGGCCCCAAACTTGGTAGATGTGATCCTTGTATTTTTTTTGGCATGCACAAAAAAATTCATCTAAAAACTCGAAGTGTACAAGATTTTGTGACCATTTGAAAAAAGTGTCCCCATTTCAGACACTTTAACGGCTACTGGCATCAAACCTGCAAAATCTCAACTGCTCTTTAAGGGGGTGTGAGTTCTCGAGGTTTGATGAGGGATAGGGGGCCAATATAGGGGCCAAGTACCAGAACCCATCGCCCATCATGTGCGTACACCCCCCCGGCCCCCCCGATCGCCGGAACCCAATGCCGCCGGTCAGGTTCTCCGACGATGCTCCGACGATGGTGCCCTGACGAAGAAAAATGTTGCACCAGCACATGCTCGAGCCTAGCATGTGCTGTCGTAACCCTCGGTTCGATCCAATCTTAGACTGGGAATGAACTTCGTATGCCTAAGTTAACCCACGAAATGAGCGTGCGGGTGCTCGTCGGCCAGAAGGGCGGGATGTGCAAGTCGGGGATTAATCGGGTCCCCCTTTGCGTGCTGTCGATCCTGCTGCCGCAACCCTCAGTCTGGTTCAATCTTAGACTAGGAATAAATTTTGTATGCTTAGACTGGGAATGAACTCCGTATGCCTAAGTCAACCCACAAAACGAGCGTGCGGGCACGCAGCCGGCCAGAGGGGTGGGATTCGCAAGTCGGGGATCGGCCAGGTCCCCCTCTGCATGCTACTGATCCTACTGTCGCAACCCTCGATTCGGTCTGATCGTCAGAACCCCAATGCCGCTGGTCAGGTTCTCTGGCAATGCTCCGGCGATAGTGCCTCGACGAAGAAAAATGCGGCACCAGCACATGCCCAAGCCCAAATGTGCTGCTGCAACCCTTGGTCCGATCCGGTCTTAGACTGGGAATGAACTCTGTATGCTTAAATTGGGAATGAACTCCATATGCCTAAGTCAACCCACGAAACGTGCCTGCGGGCGTTCAGTCGGCCAGAGGGGCGGGATGCGTAAGCCGAGGATTGGTAGGGTCCCCCTCTACGTACTGCCGCAACCCTCAGTCCGGTCTGATCTTAGACAGGGAATGAACTCCGTATGCCTAAGCCAACCGATGAAATGAGCGGGCGGGTAGGCAGGCATGTACTATGCCAACCAGAGAGACGGGATGCGCAAGCCGTGGATCGATAGGGTGGTAGGTGGGTTTAGGCACATCTTCATATTTCTACGTGCCAATGCCATTTTTATGGCTTGTAAATTCATACAATGGTCCTTTAAGCCTTCACGTTAAGTTTCATGGCAAGACGACTCGTTTTCTATTTTTCACAATTTTTGAAACTTTTTGCAGTTTGGGATTTTCTAAAATTTTTTCCAAAAGGAGTTTTGGCCCCAAACTTGGTAGACGTGATCCTTGGATTTTTGTTGGCATGCACAAAAAAATACAGCTAAAAACTCAAAGTGTACAAGATTTTGTGACCATTTGAAAAAAGTGTCCTCATTTTAGACACTTTAATGGACTTTAATGGCTACTGGTAACAAACCTGTAAAATCTCAAATGCTCTTTAAGGGGGCGTGAGTTCTCAAGGTTTGATGAGGGATAGGGGGCCAATCTAAGGGCCAAGTACCAGCACCCATCACACATCATGTGCGCACACCCTCCCGGCCCCCCGATCGTCGGAACCCCAATGCCGCCGGTCAGGTTCTTCGACGATGCTCCAGCGATGGTGCCCCGGCGAAGAAAAATACGACACCAGCACATGCCTGAGCCCAGCATGTGCTGTCGTAACCCTCGGTCCATTCCAATCTTAGACTGGGAATGAACTCTGTATGCCTAAGTTAACCCACGAAATGAGCGTGCGGGTGCTCGTCGGCCAGAAGGGCGGGATGCGCAAGCCAAGGATCAATAGGGTCCCCCTCTACGTGCTATCGATCCCGCTGCCGCAACCCTTAGTCTGGTCTGATCTTAGACTGGGAATGAACTCTGTATGCCTAAGCCAACCGATGAAATGAGCGAGCGGGCGGGTAGACAGGCACTATGTCGACCAGAGAGACGGGATGCGCAAGCCATGGATCGATAGGGTGGTAGGTGGGTTTAGGCACATCTTCATATTTTCGTGTGCCAATGCCATTTTTTTGGCTTGTAAATTCATACAATGGTCCCTTAAGCCTTCACATGAAGTTTCATGGCCGGATGACTCGTTTTCTATTTTTCACAATTTTTGAAACTTTTTACGATTTGTGATTTTTTAAAATTTTTTCGGAAGGAGTTTTGGCCCCAAACTTGGTAGACGTGATCCTTGTATTTTTGTTGGCATGCACAAAAACATTCAGCTAAAAACTCAAAGTGTACAACATTTTGTGACCATTTGAAAAAAGTGTCCCCATTTTAGACACTTTAATGGCTACTGGCCGCAAACCTATAAAATCTCAAATGCTCTTTAAGGGGGTGTGAGTTCTTGAGGTTTGATGAGGGATAGGGGGCCAATATAAGGGCCAAGTACCGACACCCATCGTACATCATGTGCACACACCCCCTGGCCCCCCCGATCGTCGGAACCCCGATGCCGCCGGTCAGGTTCTCCGACGATGCTCCGGCGATGGTGCCCCAGCAAAGAAAAATGTGCCTCCAGCACATGCTCGAGCCCAGCATGTGCTGCCGCAACCCTCGGTCTGGTCTGATCTTAGACTGGGAGTGAACTCCGTATGCTTAGACTGGGAATGAACTTCGTACGCCTAAGTCAACCCTCGAAACGAGCGTGCGGGTGCTCAGCCGGCCAGAAGGGATGGATGCGCAAGCCGAGGATCGACTTGGTCCCCCTTTGTGTGCTGTCGATCTTGCTACCACAACTCTCAATCTGGTTCGATCTTATACTGGGAATGAACTCCGTATGCCTAAGCCAACCGACGAAAGGAGCGGGCGGGCGGGCACTACGTCCACCAGAGAGACGGGATGCGTAAGCCGTGGATCGATAGGGTGGTAGGTGGGTTTAGGCACATCTTCATATTTCTATGTGCCAATGCCATTTTTATGGCTTGTACATTCATACAATGGTCCCTTAAGCCTTCACGTGAAGTTCATGGCAAGACGACTTGTTTTTTATTTTTCATGATTTTTAAAACTTTTTACGGTTCAGGATTTTTTAAAATTTTTTTGGAAGGAGTTTTGGCCCTAAACTTCGTAGATGTGATCCTTGTATTTTTGATGGCATGCGCAAAAAAATTCAGCTAAAAACTCGAAGTGTACAAGATTTTGTGACCATTTGAAAAAAGTGTCCCCATTTCAGACACTTTAATGGCTACTGGCAGCAAACCTATAAAATCTCAAATGCTCTTTAAGGGGGTGTGAGTTCTCGAGGTTTGATGAGGGATAGGGGGCCAATATAAGGGCCAAGAACCAGCACCCATCGCACATCATGTGCGCACACCCCCTCCGGCCCCCTCGATCATCGAAACCCCAATGCCGCCGGTCAGGTTCTCCCGCAATGCTCCGGCGATGGTGCCCCGATGAAGAAATATGCGGCACCAACACATGCCCGAGCCCAACATGTGCTACCACAACCCTCAGTCGGGTCCGATTTAGACTGGGAATGAATTTCGTGTGCTTAGACTGGGAATGAACTCCGTATGCCTAAGTCAACCCACGAAACGAGTGTGCGGGTGCTCAACCGGCCAGAGGGGCGGGATGCACAAGCCGGGGATCGATCGGGTCCCCCTCTGCATGCTACCGATCCTGTTGCCACAACCCTCGATCCGGTTCAATCTTACACTAGGAATCAACTCCGTATGCCTAAGCCAGCTGATGAAACGAGCGAGCGGGCGGGCACTACGCCGGCCAAATAGACGGGATGCGCAAGCCATGGATCGATAGGGTGGTAGGTGGGTTTAGGCACATCTTCATATTTCAGCGTGCCAATGCCATTTTTATGGCTTGTAAATTCATACAATGGTCCCTTAAGCCTTCACGTGAAGTTTCATGGCAAGACGACTCATTTTCTATTTCTCATGATTTTTGAAAGTTTTTGCGAGTCGAGATTTTTTAAAATTTTTTGGAAGGAGTTTTGGCCCCAACCTTCGTAGGCATGATCCTTGTATTTTTGTTGGCACGCATAAAAATATTCAGCTAAAAACTCGAAGTGTACAAGATTTTGTGATCATTTGAAAAAAGTGTCCCCATTTTAGACGCTTTAATGGCTACTGGCAGCAAACCTGTAAAATCTCAAATGCTCTTTAAGGGGGTGTGATTTCTCAAGGTTTGATGAGGGATAGGGGGCAAATATAAGGGCCAAGTACCAGCACCCATCGCACATCATGTGCACACACCCCCCGGCCCCCCGATCGTCGGAACTCCAATGCTGCCGGTCAGGTTCTCCGGCGATGGTGCCCCGACGAAGAAAAATGTGGCACCAACACATGCCCGAGCCAAGCATGTGCTGCCGCAACCCTCAGTCCGGTCCGATCTTAGACTGGGAATGAACTCCGTATGCTTAGACTGGAAATCAACTTCGTATGCCTAAGTCAACCCATGAAATGAGCGTGCGGGTGCTCAACTGGCTAGAGGGGCAGGATACGCAAGCCGAGGATCGGTCGGGTCCCCCTTTACGTGCTGCTGATCCTGCTACCGCAACCCTCACTCTGGTCTGATCTAAGACTGGGAATGAACTCCGTAACCTAAGCCGATCGACGAAACGAGTGGGCGGGCAGGCGGGCACTACGCCGACCAAAGAGACGGGATGCGCAAGCCGTGGATCGATAGGGTGGTAGGTGGGTTTAGGCACATCTTCATATTTCCATGTGCCAATGCCATTTTTATGGCTTGTAAATTCATACAATGGTCCCTTAAGACTTCACGTGAAGTTTCATGGCAAGACGACTCGTTTTTTATTTCTCATGATTTTTGAAACTTTTTACGGGTCGGGATTTTTTAAAATTTTTTCGGAAGGAGTTTTGGCCCCAAACTTCATAGACATGATCCTTGTATTTTTGTTGGCATGCACAAAAAAATTCAGCGAAATACTCGAAGTGTACCAGATTTTGTGACCATTTGGAAAAAGTGTCCCCATTTCAGACACTTTAATGGCTACTGGCAGCAAACTTGTAAAATCTCAAATGCTCTTTAAGGGGGTGTGAGTTCTCGAGGTTTGATGAGGGATAGGGGGCCAATATAATGTCCAAGTACCAGCACCCATCGCACATCATGTGCGCACACCCCTCCCGGCCCCCCCGATCACTGAAACCCCAATACCGCCGGTTAGGTTCTTCGGTGATGGTGCCCCGGCGAAGAAAAATGCGACACCAACACATGCCCGAGCCCAGCATGTGCTGCCGCAACCTGCGGTCCAGTCCGATATTAGACTGGGAATGAACTCCGCATGCTTAGACTGGGAATGAACTCCGTATGCCTAAGTCAACCCACGAAATGAGCGTGCGGGTGCTCAGCCGGCCAGAGGGGAAGGATGCGCAAGCCAGGGATCGGTCGGGTCCCCCACTACGTGCTATCGATCCTACTACCGCAACCCTCAGTCCGATCCAATGTTAGACTGGGAATGAACTCCGTATGCTAAGCCAACCGACGAAACGAGCGGGCG
Organism: Durio zibethinus; assembly: GCF_002303985.1. The sequence continues at coordinate 15,868,688 of NW_019168048.1, forward strand.
GACGGGCGGGCGGGCACTATGTCGGCCAGAGAGACAGGATGCGCAAGTCGTGGATCGATAGGGTGGTAGGTGGGTTTGGGCACATCTTCATATTTCTGCATTCCAATGTCATTTTTATGGCTTGTAAATTCTTACAATGGTCCCTTAACGCTTCACGTAAAGTTTCATGGCAAGACGACTCGTTTTCAATTTTTCATGATTTTTGAAACTTTTTACGGTTCGGGATTTTTTAAAATTTTTTCGGAAGGAGTTTTGGCCCCAAACTTGGTAGACGTGATCCTTGTATATTTTGTTGGCAAGCACGAAAAAACTCAGCTAAAAACTCAAAGTGTACAAGATTTTGTGACCATTTGAAAAAAGTGTCCCCATTTCAGACACTTTAATGGCTACTGGCAGCAAACCTATAAAATCTCAAATGCCCTTTAAGGGGGTGTGAGTTCTCGAGGTTTGATGAGGGATAGGGGCCAATATAAGGGCCAAGTACCAGCACCCATCGCACATCATGTGCGCACACCCCCCGGTCCCCTCGATCACCGGAAACCCAATGCCGTCGATCAGGTTCTCCAGTGATGGTGTCGCAACGAAGAAAAATGTGACACCAACACATGCCCGAGCCCAGCATGTGCTGCCGCAACCCTCGAACCATTCCGATCTTACACTGGGAATGAACTCCATAAGCTTAGACTGGGAATGAACTCCGTATGCCTAAGTCAACCCATGAAACGAGCGGCGGGTGCCCAGCCGACCAGAGGGGTGGGATACGCAAGCTGGGGATCGGTAGGGACCCCCTCTGCATGCTGCCGATCCTGCTACCATAACCCTCGGTCCGGTCTAAACTTAGACTGGGAATGAACTCCGTATGCCTAAGCCAACCGACGAAATGAGCGGGCGGGCGGGCACTACACCGGCCAGAGAGACGGGATGCGCAAGCCGTGGATCGATAGGGTGGTAGGTGGGTTTAGGCACATCTTCATATTTCTACGTGCGAATGCCATTTTTATAGCTTGTAAATTCGTACAATGGTCCCTTAAGCCTTCACGTTAAGTTTCATGGCAAGATGACTTGTTTTCTATTTTTCACAATTTTTAAAACTTTTTGCGGTTCGGGATTTTTGAAAATTTTTTCGGAAGGAGTTTTGACCCCAAACTTGGTAGACGTTATCCTTGTATTTTTGTTGGTGTGCACAAAAAAATTCAGCTAGAAACTCGAAGTGTACAAGATTTTGTGACCATATGAAAAAAGTGTCCCCATTTCAGACACTTTAATGGCTACTGGCAGCAAACCTGTAAAATCTCAAATGCTCTTTAAGGGGGTGTGAGTTCTCGAGGTTTGTTGAGGGATAGCGGGCCAATATAAGGGCCATGTACCAGCACCCATTGCACATAATGTGCGCACAACCCCCCCGGCCCCCTGATCGCCGGAACCCCAATGCCGTCGGTCAAGTTCTCCGACGATGCTCCGGCGATGGTGCCCCGACAAAGAAAAATGCGGCACCAACACATGCCTGAGCCCAGCATGTGCTGCCTTAACCCTCGATCTGATCCGATCTTAGACTGGGAATGAACTCCGTACGCTTAGACTGGGAATGAACTCCGTATGCCTAAGTCAACCCACGAAATGAGCGTGCGGGTGCTCAGCCAGCCAGAGGGGCGGGATGCGCAAGCCGCGGATCGGTCAGGTCCCCCTCTGCGTGCTGTCAATGCTGCTGCTACAATCCTCAGTCTGGTCTGATCTTATACTAGGAATGAACTCCGTATGCCTAAGCCAACCGACGAAACGATCGGGCGGGCGGGCACTACGCCAGCTAGAGAGACGAGATACGCAAGCTGTGGATCGATAGGGTGGTAGGTGGGTTTAGGCACATCTTCATATTTCTGCATGCCAATGCCATTTTTATGGATTGTAAATTCATACAATGGTCCCTTAAGCCTTCACGTGAAGTTTCATCGCAAGACAACTTGTTTTTTATTTTTCACGATTTTCCAAACTTTTTGTGGTTCGGGATTTTTTAAAATTTTTTCGAAAGGAGTTTTGGCCCCAAACTTGGTAGACGTGATCCTTGTATATTTTGTTGGCAAGCACGAAAAAACTCTGCTAAAAACTCAAAGTGTACAAGATTTTGTGACCATTTGAAAAAAGTGTCCCCATTTCAGACACTTTAATGGCTACTGGCAGCAAACCTGTAAAATCTCAAATGCTCTTTAAGGGGGTGTGAGTTCTCGAGGTTTGATGAGGGATAGGGGGCCAATATAAGGGCCAAGTACTAGCACCCATCGCACATCATGTGCGCACACCCCCCTCCCCGACCCCCCCGATCATCGGAACCCCAATGTCGCTGGTCAGGTTCTCCGGCGATGCTCCGACGATGCTGCCCCAACAAAGAAAAATGCGGCACCAGCACATGCCCGAGCCCAGCATGTGCTGCGACTACCCTCGGTCCAGTCCGATCTTAGACTGGGAATAAACTCCGTATGCCTAAGTCAACCCATGGAACGAGCGTACGGGCGCTCAGTCGGCCAGAGGGGCGGGATGCGCAATCCGAGGATCGGCTAGGTCCCCCTCTGCATGCTCCCGATCCTGCTGCCGCAACCCTTGGTCCAGTCAGATCTCAGACTGGGAATGAACTTCGTATACCTAAGCCAGCCGATGAAATGAGCGGACGAGCGGGCGGGCAGGCACTGCGCTGGCCAGAGAGACGGGATGCGCAAGCCGTGGATCGATAGGGTGGTAGGTGGGTTTATGCACATCTTCATATTTCTACGTGCCAATGCCATTTTTATGGCTGGTAAATTCATACAATGGTCCCTTAAGCCTTCACGTGAAGTTTCGTGGCAAGATGACTCGTTTTCTATTTTTCACGATTTTCCAAACTTTTTGTTGTTCGGGATTTTTAAAATTTTTTCGGAAGGAGTTTTGGCCCCAAACTTAGTAGATGCGATCCTTGTATTTTTTTAGCATGCACAAAAAAATTCAGCTAAAAAATCGAAGTGTACAAGATTTTGTGACCATTTGAAAAAAGTGTCTCCTTTTCAGACACTTTAATGGCTACTGGCAGCAAACCTGTAAAATCTCAAATGCTTTTTAAGGGGGTATGAGTTCTTGAGGTTTGATGAGGGATAGGGGGCAATATGAGGGCCTAGTACTAGCACCCATTGCACATCATGTGCGCAAACCCCCCTCCCCGGCCCCCTCGATCACCAGAACCCCAATGTCGCTAGTTAGGTTCTCCGACGATTCTCCGACGATTCTCCGACGATGGTGCCCCGATGAAGAAAAATGCGGCACCAGCACATGCCCGAGCCCAGCATGTGCTGCCGCAACCCTCGGTCCCATCCATTCTTAGACTAGGAATGAACTCCGTATGCTTAGACTGGGAATGAACTCCGTATGCCTAAGTCAACCCATGAAATGAGCGTGCGGGCGCTCAACCATTTTCTATGGGGAAAGATGCACAAGCTGGGGATCGATCGAGTCCCCTCTGCATGTTGCCAATCCTGCTACCATAACCCTCAGTTCGGTCCAATCTTAGACTGGGAATGAACTCCGTATGCCTAAGCCAATCGACGAAATGAGCGGGCGGGCGGGGGGACGGGCACTACGTTGGCCAGAGAGGCGGGATGCGCAAGCCATGGATCGATAGGGTGGTAGGTGGGTTTACGCACATTTTCATATTTCTGCATGCCAAAGCCATTTTTATGGCTTGTAAATTCATACAATGGTCCCTTAAGCCTTCACGTTAAGTTTCATGGCAATATGACTCGTTTTCTATTTTTCATGATTTTTGAAATTGTTTACGGTTTGGGATTTTGTAAAATTTTTTCAGAATGAGTTTTGGCCCCAAACTTGGTAGACGTGATCCTTGTATTTTTGTTGGCATGCACAAAAAAATTCAGCTAAAAACTCGAACTGTACAAGATTTGTGACCATTTGAAAAACATGTCCCCATTTCAGAAACTTTAATGGCTACTAGCAGCAAACCTGTAAAATCTCAAATGCTCTTTAAGGGGGTGTGAGTTCTCGAGGTTTGATGAGGGATAGGGGGCCAATATAAGGGCAAAGAACTAGCACCCATCGCACATCATGTGTGCACACCCCCCGACCCCCCTGATCGTCGAAACACCAATGCCGTCGGTCAAGTTCTCCGACGATGCTCCAACGATGGTGCCTCGACGAAGAAAAATGAGCCTCCAGCACATGCTCGAGCCCGGCATGTGCTGCCGTAACCCTCAGTTCGGTCCGATCTTAGACTGGGAATGAACTCCGTATGCCTAAGTCAACCCATGAAAGGAGCGTGCCGACGCTTAGCCGGCCAGAGGGGTGGGATGCGCAAGTCAGGGATCGGTCGGGTCCCCCTTTGCGTGCTGCCGATCCTGCTACTGCAACCCTCGGTCTGGTCCGATCTTAGACTGGGAATGAACTTTGTATGCTTAAGCCAACTGACGAAATGAATGGGCGGGCGGGCAGACGGGCACTACATCAGCCAAAGAGACGGGGTGCGCAAGCCGTGGATCGATAGGGTGGTAGGTGGGTTTAGGCACATCTTCATATTTCTACGTGCCAATGCCATTTGTATCTGTGAATTCATACAACGGTCCCTTAAGCCTTCGCGTGAAGTTTCATCGCAAGACGACTCCTTTTCTATTTTTCATGATTTTTGAAACTTTTTAAGGTTCAGGATTTTTTAAAATTTTTTCGGAAGGAATTTTGGCCCCAAACTTGGTAGACATGATCCTTGCATTTTTTTTGGCATGCACAAAAAAATTCAGCTAAAAACTCGAAGTGTACAAGATTTTGTGACCATTTGAAAAAAGTGTCCCCATTTTCGACACTTTAATGGCTACTGGCAGCAAACTTGTAAAATCTCAAATGCTCTTTAAGAGGGCGTGAGTTCTCGAGGTTTGATGAGGGATAGGGGGCAAATATAAGGGCCAAGTACCAGCACCTATCGTACATCATGTGCACACACCCCCCGGCCCCCCGATCGCCGGAACACCAATGCCGCCGGTCAGGTTCTCCGGCAATGCTCCGGCGATGGTGCCCCAACGAAGAAAAATTCGGAACCAGCACATCTCGCGCCCAGCATGTGCTGGCTGCAAACCCTCAGGTCTGGTTCGATCTTAGACTGGGAATCAACTCCGTAATGCTTAGACCTGGGAAATGACTCCCTATGCCTAAGTCACCCCACGAAACCAACGTACGGGCGCTTCAACCAACCAGAGGGGCGAGATCACAAGTCGGGGATCGGCCGCGTCTCTCTCTGTGTGCTGCCGATCCTTGCTGTTTTAACCCTCAGCCTGGTTCAATCTTAGACTGGGGAATGAACTCCGTATGCCTAACCCACCGACGAAACGAAGCAGACGGGCAAGTATGCCGGCCAGCAGAGATAGGATGCCGCAAGCCATGGATCAGATAGGGTGGTAGGTGGGTTTAGGGCATATCTTTATATTTCTATGTGCCAATGCCATTTTTATGGCTTGTAAATTCATACAATGGTCCCTTAAGCCTTCACGTGAAGTTTCATGGCAAGACGACTCGTTTTCTATTTTTCACAATTTTTGAAACTTTTTGCGGTTCAGGATTTTTTCAAATTTTTTCGGAAGGAGTTTTAGTCCCAAACTCGGTAGACATGATCCTTGTATTTTTCTTGGCATGCACAAAAAAATTTAGCTAAAAACTAGAAGTGTACAAGATTTTGTGACCATTTGAAAAAAGTGTCCCCATTTCAGACACTTTAATGGCTACTAGCAGCAAACATGTAAAATGCTCTTTAAGGGGGTGTGAGTTCTCGAGGTTTGATGAGGGATAGAGGGCCAATATAACGCCAAGTGCCAGCACCCACCGCACATCATGTGCGCACACCCCCCGGCCCCCTGATCGTCGGAACCCCAATGCCGCCGGTTAGGTTCTCAGGTGATGCTCCGGCGATGGTGCCCCGACGAAGAAAAATGCGGCACCAGCACATGCCCCAGCCCAGCATGTGCTGCCACAACCCTCGGTTCATCCGATCTTAGACTGGGAATGAACTCCGTATGCCTAAGTCAACCCACGAAACAAGCGTGCGGGCGCTCAACCGACCAAAGGGGCGGGATGCGCAAGCCGGGGATCGATCGGGTCCCCCTCTTCGTGCTGTCGATCCTGCTGCCGCAACCCTTAGTCTGATCTGATCTTAGATTGGGAATGAACTCTATATGTCTAAGCCAACCGACAAAATGAGTGGACGGACGGGCGGACACTATACCGGCCAGACAGACAGGATGTGCAAGCCGTGGATCGATAGGGTGGTAGGTGGGTTTAGCCATATCTTCATATTTCTACCTACCAATGCCATTTTTATGGCTTGTAAATTCATACAATGGTCCCTTAAGCCTTCACGTGAAGTTTCATGGCAAGAGAACTCATTTTCTATTTTTCATAATTTTTGAAACCTTTTACGATTCGGGATTTTTTAAAATTTTTTCGGAAAAGGTTTTGGCCCCAAACTTCGTAGACGTGATCCTTGTATTTTTGTTGGCATGCACAAAACAATTCAGCTAAAAACTCAAAGTGTACAAGATTTTGTGACCATTTGAAAAAAGTGTCCACATTTGAGACACTTTAATGGCTACTGGCAGCAAACCTGTAAAAACTCAAATGCTCTTTAAGGGGGTGTGAGTTCTCGAGGTCTGATGAGGGATAGGGGGCCAATATAAGAGCCAAGTACCAGCACCCATCACACATCATGTGCACACACCCCCTCCGGCCCCCCGATCGCCGGAACCCCAATGCTGCCGGTCAGGTTCTCCGGTGATGCTCCGACGATGGTGCCCCAACAAAGAAAAATGCGGAACCAGCACATGCTCGAGCCCAGCATGTGCTGCCGTAACCCTCGGTCCAGTTCGATCTTAGACTGGGAATCAACTCCGTATGCTTAGATTGGAATGAACTCCGTATGCCTAAGTCAACCCACGAAACGAGCGTGCAGGCGCTCAGCCAACTAGAGGGGCGAGATGCGCAAGTCGGGGACCGGTCGGGTCTCTCTCTGTGTGCTGCCGATCCTGCTGTCGCAACCCTCGGTCCGGTTCAATCTTAGACTGGGAATGAGCTCCGTATGCCTAAGCCAACCGACGAAACGAGCGGGCGGGCGGGCGGGCAGTATGCCGGCCAGAGAGACGGGATGCGCAAGCCGTGGATCGATAGGGTGGTAGGTGGGTTTAGGTACATCTTTATATTTCTATGTGCCAATGCCATTTTTATGGCTTGTAAATTCATACAATGGTCCCTTAAGCCTTCACGTGAAGTTTCATGGCAAGACGACTCGTTTTCTATTTTTCACAATTTTTGAAACTTTTCGCAGTTCGAGATTTTTTAAAATTTTTTCGGAAGGAGTTTTGGCCCCAAACTCGGTAGACATGATCCTTGTATTTTTCTTGGCATGCACAAAAAAATTCAGCTAAAAACTAGAAGTGTACAAGATTTTGTGACCATTTGAAAAAAGTGTCCCATTTCAGACACTTTAAATGGCTACTGGCAGCAAAAACCATAAAAACTCAAAATGCTTTTAAGGGGGTGTGAGTTTCGAGGTTATGAGGGATAGGGGGCCAATATAAGGGCCAAGTACCAGCACCCAGTCACACTCATGTGCGCATACCCTCTCCGGCGCCCCCGATCACGGAACCGCCAATGCACAGTCAGGTTCTCCGTGATGCTCCGGCGATGGTGCTTCAACGAAGAAAAATGCGGGACGAGCACATGCCCGAGCCTAGCATGTGCGGCAACCCTCGTCCGGTCAGATCTTAGACTGGGAATGAACTTCGTGCTGAGACTAATGAAATGAACTCCATATGCCTAAGTCAACCCACGAAACGAGCGTGTGGGCGCTCAGCCGGCCAAAGGGGTGGGATCCGCAAGCCGAGGGTCATCAGGTCCCTCTCTACGTGCTGTCGATCTTGCTGCAGCAACCCTTGGTCTGGTTTGATCTTAGACTAGGAATGAACTTCGTATGCCTATGCCAATCGACAAAATGAGCAGGCGGGCGGGCGGGTGGGCACTACGTCGGCCAGAGAGACGGGATGCGCAAGCCGTGGATCGATAGGGTGGTAGGTGGGTTTAGGCACATTTTCATATTTCTACATGCCAATGCCATTTTTATGGTTTGTAAATTCATACAATGGTCCCTTAAGCCTTCACATGAAGTTTCATGGCAAGACGACTCGTTTTCTATTTTTCACGATTTTTGAAACTTTTAGCAGTTCGAGATTTTTTAAATTTTTTTCGGAAGGAGTTTTGGCCCCAAACTTGGCAGACGTGATCCTTGTATTTTTGTTGGCATGTGCAAAAAACTTCAGCTAAAAACTCAAAGTGTACAAGATTTTGTGACCATTTGAATAAAGTGTCCCCATTTTAGACACTTTAATGGCTACTAGCAGCAAACCTATAAAATCTCAAATGCTCTTTAAGGGGGTGTGAGTTCTCGAGGTTTGATGAGGGATAGGGGGCCAATATAAGGGCCAAGTACCAGCACCCATTGCACATCATGTGCGCACACCCCCCTCCGACCCCCCGATCGTCGGAACCCCAATGTCGTCAGTCAGGTTCCCCGATGATGCTCCGACGATGGTGCCCCGGTGAAGAAAAATCGGCACCAGCACATGCCCGAGCCCAGCATGTGCTATCGTAACCCTCGGTCTGATCCGTCTTAGACTGGGAATGAACTCTGTATGCTTAGACTGAGAATGAACTTTGTATGCCTAAGTCAACCCACGAAACGAGCGTGCAGGCACTCAGCCGGCCAGAGAGGCGGGATGCGCGAGCCGGGGATCAGGTCGGGTCCCCCTCTGCGTGCTACCGATCCTATTGCCGCAACCCTCGGTCTAGTCTAATCTTAGACTGGGAATGAACTCCGTATGCCTAAGCCAACCGGTGAAACAAGCGGGCGGGCAGGCGGGCGGGTACTACATCGGCCAAAGAGACGGGATGCACAAGCCGTGGATCGATAGGGTGGTAGGTGGGTTTAGGCACATCTTCATATTTCTGTGTGCCAATGCCATTTTTATGGCTTGTAAATTCATACAATGGTCCCTGCAGGGTTAGTCCATTTGCAGAAAGATTAAGACCAAGAAATTCAATTTCGGTTTTTTCAAGTTCAACCTTTTTGGGACTTAAAATAATACCGTGTAAAATAAATTCTTGAGCAATGAGATTTAAGTGTTTCCTATGCTCATCTAAAGTATTAGAAAATATCAAAATATCATCAATATATACACAGCAAAATTGTTTATGTTTGCTGAAAATACTATCCATCCAATGCTGAAATATTTGAAAGGCATTGCATAGACCGAAAGGCATAACAGTCCATTGGTAATGGCCTGCTTGTGCACTAAAAGCAGTAAGGGGTTTAAAAGTTTCATTTAGCATGATTTGCCAAAAACCTGACTTACAATCAAATTTAGAAAAGTATTTAGCATTTTTTGCTAAATTAATTAAAACATCTTTTCGAGGGATAAAATAGCCATCAAAAACAAGATTTTGGTTTAATTTCTTGTAATTAATAACCATACGGGGTTTACCTCGTTTAATCTCAGAATGGTTTCTTACCAAAAATGCTGGACTAGAATGTGGACTGGTAGTAGGTTCTATCAGACCTTTGTCGAGCAACTTCCCTCACCATGGGATGAATTAAGTTCTCAAAATTACCCTGTTTACCTTGAGTTAAAACTCAAAACTGTTCATGCTGCAAATCCCAGTATAGAACTATATGATACTCTTGGATGTAGAATACACTATGTTCAAACACAGGTAACAGAATACTGTTTGAAGCAAAAAGCTGCAAAACAGATAAAATCCAAACTTTCGTATAAACAATGTACAAAGATTTTGGAAAATGAATTTGAATTTGGTTGCAACAAACCATCTTTTTCAAAGAAACCTCGTTTTAAGAAAAAACAAAAATATTTTTTGGAAAAAATGGAAACCTACAACTTTTAAACCTAAAAAAGGTAAATTTGTTGTTAAAAAGAAGAAAAAACCATCTTCTAAAACAACTTGTAAATGTTTTCTTTGTGATCAAGAAGGTCACTATGCAAACGCTTGTCCTAACAAAGGAAAAAGTGGGAAGAAAATGATCAAAAAACTTGATGAAAGTTTTCTTCAAATTTGTTTTGCTGAAGAATTATCTGATGAAGAAATTTGTTATGAAGGACCACCGTTTTCAAAACCCTGCTAATGCTATAATCGGAGGAATCCAATCCAATTTAGCAGCAGGCATAGTTTTATTTAAAGTTAAACCAAACTATTTTATTTCTATTTTTTATGAAAACATTGAAAAATGTTTATGTCTTCGAATCAAAATACTCAATTCTGATTTCGAATCGACATTGCATGATCTTTCAATCAACTGGTCAGCGGTTTATGAATTTACAAATACTACTAATACCTCTATCAAACCGATAGATCCAAATGTTATTGAAATTTTTAAACCAAACTCTTTTGATTCAGAAATTAAACCTAGATTAGTAAATCTTGCAGATTTATCAATCCCAAAAGGATGGTGTCTCGAAGATCTTACTATTACTTCTGAAAAACAGAAAGTTCCAAGTTTAGAATTTTTCAGCCATAAAAAATGGTGTACAACGATTTCACATCTATTTAGCCCTGGAGTTCTTTGTTATTCGAACAGATAACCAAGCAGTCAAAAATTTTCTCCAAAACAGAAAGCTTTCTGATAATCCCAGGCGAATTAGGTGGTACAATTTTCTTTCTTCTTATCATTTTCAGGTAGAGTTCATCAACGGAGACAACAATCTCCTTGCAGACTTCCTAAGTAGACCCCCTCTGGCCCCTCCTATCGTCGGAACCCCAATGCTATCGGTCAGGTTCTCCGGTGATGCTCCGACAATGGTGCCTCGACGAAGAAGAATGAAAGACCAGCACATGCCCGAGCCCAGCATGTGCTGCCGTAACCCTCGGTCCAGATCCGATCTTTGACTGGGAATGAACTTCATATGCTTAGACTGGGAATGAGACTCCCATATGCCTAAGTCAAGCCGATGAAATGACAGGCGGGCGCTCAACACGCAGAGGGCGATTACGCAGCGGGCATCGTCGGTCTCCCTCTCTTGCACCTAATCCTGCACGCCATTTCAGTGGTCTGATCTAGATGGGAGAACTATTATGCTAGCCAACGATAAATGAGCGGCCAGGCTAGGCATACGCGGTCAGATCGCGGGATGCGCAAGCGTGGATCGATAGGGTGGTAGGTGGGTTAGGCACATCTTCATATTTCTACATGCCATGCTATTTTTATGGCTTGTAAATTCATCAATGGTCCCTTTAAGCCTTCACTGCGAGTTTCATGGCAAGACGACTCATTTTCTATTTTCATGATTTTAAACTTTTTACGGTTTGGGATTTTTTAAAATTTTTTTGGAAGGAGTTTTGGCCCCAAACTTGGTAGACGTGATCCTTTTATTTTTGTTGGCATTCACAAAAAAATTAAGCTAAAAACTCAAAGTGTACAAGATTTTGTGACCATTTGAAAAAAGTGTCCCCATTTCAAACACTTTAATGGCTACTGGCAGCAAACCTGTAAAATCTCAAATGCTCTTTAAGGGGGTGTGGGTTCTCGAGGTTTGATGAGGGATAGGGGGCCAACATAAGGGCCAAGTACCAGCACCCATCGAACATCATGTGCGCACACCCCCCTCCGGCCCCCCCGATCGTCGGAACCCCAATGCCGTCGGTTAGGTTCCCCGGCGATGCTCCGACGATGGTGCCTCGGTGAAGAAAAATACGGCACAAGCACATGCCCGAGCCTAGCATGTGCTGTCGCAACCCTCGGTCTGATCCGATCTTAGACAGGGAATGAACTCCGTATGCTTAGACTAAGAATGAACTCTGCATGCCTAAGTCAACCCACGAAATGAGCGTGCAGGCGCTCAGCCGGCTAGAGGGGTGGGATGCACGAGCCGGGGATCGGTCGGGTCCCCCTCTACGTGCTACCGATCCTGCTGCCACAACCCTTCAGTCCAGTCTGATCTTAGACTGGGAATGAACTTCGTATGCCTAAGCCAACCGATGAAACAAACGGGCGGACAGACGGGCGGGTACTACATCGGCCAAATAGACGGGATGCACAAGCCGTGGATCGATAGGGTGGTAGGTGGGTTTAGGCACATCTTCATATTTTTATGTGCCAATGCCATTTTTATGGCTTGTAAATTCATACAATGGTCCCTTAAGCCTTCACGTGAAGTTTCATGGCAAGACGACTCATTTTCTATTTTTCACGATTTTTGAAACTTTTTGTGGTTCGAGATTTTTTAAAATTTTTTCGGAAAGAGTTTTGGCCCCAAACCTGGTAGACGTGATCCTTGTATTTTTGTTGGCTTGCACAAAAAATTCAGCTAAAAACTCGAAGTGTACAAGATTTTGTGACTATTTTGAAAAAAGTGTCTTCATTTCAGACACTTTAATGGCTACTGGCAGCAAACCTGTAAAATCTCAAATGCTCTTTAAGGGGGTGTGAGTTCTTGAGGTTTGATGAGGGATAGGGGGCCAATATAAGGGCCAAGTACCAGCACCCATCGCACATCATGTGCGCACACCCCCCCGATCGCCAGAACCCTAATGCCATCGGTTAGGTTCTCTGGCGATGGTGCTCCGACGAAGAAAAATGTGACCCCAGCACATGCCCGAGCCCAGCATCTGCTGCCACAACCCTCGGTCCGGTCCGATCTTAGACTGGGAATGAACTTCGTATGCCTAAGTCAACCCACGAAACGAGCATGTGGGCACTCAGTCGACCAGAGGGATGGGATGCGCAAGCCAGGGATCGCTCGGGTCTTCCTCTGCATACTGCTGATGCTGCTGTCGCAACCCTCAATCTGGTCTGATCTTAGATTGGGAATGAACTCCGTATGCCTAAGCCAACCGACGGAACGAGCAGGTGGGTGGGCGGGCAGGCACTACGTCGGCCAAAGAGACGGGATGGGCAAGCCGTGGATGGATAGGGTGGTAGGTGGGTTTAGGCACATCTTCATATTTCTGCGTGCCAATGCCATTTTCATGGCTTGTAAATTAATGCAATGGTCCTTTAAGCCTTCACGTGAAGTTTCATGGCAAGATGACTCATTTTTATTTTTCACAATTTTTGAAACTTTTTGTGGTTTAAGATTTTTTAAAATTTTTTCGGAAGGAGTTTTGGCCCCAAACTTGGTAGACATGATCCTTGTACTTTTTTTGGCATGCACAAAAAAATTCAGCTAAAAAGTCGAAGTGTATAATATTTTGTGACTATTTGAAAAAAGTGTCCCCATTTCAGACACTTTAATGGCTACTGGCAGCAAACCTGTAAAATCTCAAATGCTCCTTAAGGGGGTGTGAGTTCTTGAGGTTTGATGAGGGATACGGGGCCAATATAAGGGCCAAGTACCAGCACCCATCTCACATCATGTGCGCACACCCCCCGGCCCCCCCGATCATTGGAACCCCAATTCTGCCGGTCAGGTTCTCCGACGATGCTCCGATGATGGTGCCCCGACGAAGAAAAATGCGGCACCAGCACACGCCCGAGCCCAGCATGTGCTGCCGTAACCCTTGGTCCGGTCTGATCTTAGACTGGGAATGAACTCCGTATGCCTAAGTCAACGCATGAAATGAGCGTGCGGGCGTTCAGCCGGCCAGAGGGGCGGGATGCACAAGCTTGGGATCGGTCGGGTCCCCCTTTGCGTGGTATTGATCCTACTGTCGCAACCCTCAGTCCGATCCGATCTTAGATTGGGAATGAACTCTGTATGCCTAAACCAACCGACGAAATGAGTGGGAGGGCGGGCGGGCAGGCACTACACCGTCTAGAGAGACGGGATGCACAAGCCGTGGATCGATAGGGTGGTAGGTGGGTTTAGGCACATCTTGATATTTCTACATGCCAATGCCATTTTTATGCCTTGTAAATTTATACAATGGTCCCTTAAGCCTTCACGTGAAGTTTCATGGCAAGACGACTCATTTTCTATTTTTCATGATTTTTAAAACTTTTTACGGTTCAGGATTTTTTAAAATTTTTCGGAAGGAGTTTTGGCCCCAAACTTGGTAGACATGATCCTTGTATTTTTGTTGGCATGCACAAAAAAATTCAGCTAAAAACTCAAAGTGTATAAGATTTGTCACCATTTGAAAGAAGTGTCCCCATTTGAGGCACTTTAGTGGCTATTGGCAGCAAACCTGTAAAATCTCAAATGCTCTTTAAGGGGGTGTGAGTTCTCGAGGTTTGATGAGGGATAGGGGGCCAATATAAGGGCCAAGTACCAGCAACCATCGCACATCATGTGTGCACACCCCCCGGCCCCCCCGATCGTCGGAACCCAAATGCCGCCGGTCAGGTTCTCTAGCGATGGTGCCCCGGTGAAGAAAAATGCGACACCAGCAAATGCCCGAGCCCATCATGTGCTATCGTAACGCTCGGTTCGGTCCGATCTTAGACTAGGAATGAACTCCGTATGCCTAAGTCAACCCACAAAACGAGCGTACGGGCACTCAGCCTGCCAGAGGGACGGGATGCGCAAGCCGGGGATCGATCGGGTCCCCTTCCGCGTGCTACTGATCCTGGTGCCACAACCCTCAGTCTGGTCTGATCTTAGACTGCGAATAAACTCCGTATGCCTAAGCCAACCGATGAAACGAGTGGGCGGGCGGGCGCTACGCTGGCCAGAGAGACGGGATGCGCAAGCCGTGGATCGATAGGGTGGTAGGTGGGTTTAGGCACATCTTCATATTTCTGAATTCCAATGCCATTTTTATGGCTTGTAAATTCATACAACGGTCCCTTAAGCCTTCACGTGAAGTTTCATGGCAAGACGACTCGTTTTTGTATTTTTCACGATTTTCAAAACTTTTTTCGGTTCGAGATTTTTTAAAATTTTTTTAGAAGGAGTTTTGGCCCCAAACTTGGTAGACGTGATCCTTGTATTTTTTTTGGCATGCATAAAAAAAATTTAGCTAAAAACTCGAAGTGTACAAGATTTTGTGACCATTTGAAAAAAGTGTCCCCATTTCAGACACATTAATGGCTACTACCAGCAAACCTGTAAAATCTCAAATGCTCTTTAAGGGGTGTGAGTTCTCGAGGTTTGATGAGGGATAGGGGGCCAATATAAGGGCCAACTACCAGCACCCATCACACATCATGTGTGCACACCCCCCCGACCCCCCCGATCGCTGGAACCTCAATGCCGCCGGTCAGGTTCTCCGACTAAGAAAAATGTGGCAGCAACACATGCCCGAGCCCAGCATGTGTTACCACAACCCTTGGTCCGGTTCGAGCTTAGATTGGGAATGAACTTCGTATGCTTAGACTGGGAATGAACTCCGTATGCTTAAGTCAACCCACGAAACGAGCGTGCGGGCGCTCAGCCGACCAAAGGGGCAGGATGCATAAGCTGGGGATTGGTCGGGTCCCCCTCTGCGTGCCGCCAATCCTGTTGCAGCAACCCTCGCTCCGATCCAATCTAAGACTGGGAATGAACTCCGTATGCCTAAGCCAACCGATGAAACGATTGGGCGGGCGGGCACTACGTCGGCCAGAGAGGTGGGATGCGCAAGCCGTGGATCGATAGGGTGGTAGGTGGGTTTAGGCACATCTTCATATTTCTACGTGCCAATGCCATTTTAATGGCTTGTAAATTCATACAATGGTCCGTTAAGCCTTCACATGAAGTTTCATGGAAAGATGACTCGTTTTATATTTTTCATGATTTCCAAAACTTTTTACGGTTTGGCATTTTTTAAAATTTTTTCGGAAGGAGTTTTCACCCCAAACTTTGTAGACATGATCCTTGTATTTTTGTTGGCATGCACAAAAAAATTCAGCTAAAAACTCGACGTGTACAAGATTTTGTGACCATTTGAAAAAAGTGTCCCCATTTCAGACACTTTAATGGCTACTGGCAGCAAACCTGTTAAATCTCAAATGCTCTTTAAGGGGGTGTGAGTTAGCGAGGTTTGATGAGGGATAGGGGCCAATATAAGGGCCAAGTGCCAGCAACCATCGCACATCATGTGCGCACACCCCCTCGACCCCCTCTATCGTCAGAACCCCAATGCCGCCAGTCAGGTTCTTCGACGAAGAAAAATGTTGCAGCAGCACATGCCCGAGCCCAGCATGTGTTACCACAACCCTCGGTCCCGTCCGATCTTAGATTGGGAATGAACTCCGTATGCTTAGACTGGGAATGAACTCCGTATACCTAAGTCAACCCACGAAACGAGCGTGCGGGCACTCAACCAGCTAAGGGACGGGATGCGCAAGCTGGGGATTGGCCGGGTCCCCCTCTACGTGCCGCCAATCCTGTTGTAGGAACCCTCGATCCAATCCAATCTAAGACTGGGAATGAACTCCGTATGCCTAAGCCAACTGATGAAACGAGTGGGCGGGCGGGAGGGCACTACGTCGCCCAGAGAGGCGGGATGTGCAAGCCGTGGATCGATAGGGTGGTAGGTGGGTTTAGGCACATCTTCATATTTCTATGTGCCAATGCCATTTTTATGGCTTGTAAATTCGTACAATGGTCCCTTAAGCCTTCATGTGAAGTTTCATGGCAAGACGACTCATTTTTTATTTTTCATGATTTTTGAAACTTTTTGCTGTTCGGGATTTTTTAAAATTTTTTCTTAAGGAGTTTTCACCCCAAACTTCGAAGATGTGATCCTTGTATTTTTTTTGGCATGCACAAAAAAATTCAGCTAAAAACTCGAAGTGTACAAGATTTTGTGACCATTTGAAAAAAGTGTCCCCATTTTAGACACTTTAATGGCTACTGGCAGTAAACCTATAAAATCTCAAATGCTCTTTAAGGGGTATGAGTTCTCGAGGCTTGATGAGGGATAGGGGACCAATATAAGGGCCAAGTGCCAGCACCCATTGCACATCATGTGCGCACACCCCCCGGCTCCCCCGATCGCCAGAACCCGAGTGCCGCCGGTCAGGTTCTCCAGTGATGCTCCGGTGATGGTGCCCCGATGAAGAAAAATGCGGCACCAGCACATGCCTGAGCCCAGCATGTGCTGCCGTAACCCTCGGTCTGTTCCGATCATAGACTGGGAATGAACTCCGTATCCTTAGACTGGGAATGAACTTCGTATGCCTAAGTCAACCCACGAAACGAGCATGCGGGCGCTCAGTCGGCCAGAGGGGCGGGATGCGCAAGACGGGGATCAGTCGGGTCCCCACTTCATGCTGCCGATCTTGCTGTCACAACCCTTGGTTCGGTCTAATCTTCGACTGGGAATGAACTCCGTATATCTAAGCCAACCGACGAAACGAGTGGGCGAGCGGGCGGGCGGGCGGGCACTACGTCGACCAGAGAGATGGGATGCGCAAGCCGTGGATCGATAGGGTGGTAGGTGGGTTTAGGCACATCTTCATTTTTTTGCGTGCCAATGCCATTTTTATGGCTTGTAAATTTATACAATGGCCCTTTAAGCCTTCACGTGAAGTTTCATGGCAAGACGACTCGTTTTTTATTTTTCACAATTTTTGAAACTTTTTGCGGTTCAAGATTTTTTAAAATTTTTTCAGTAAGAGTTTTGGCCCCAAACCTGGTAAACGTGATCCTTGTATTTTTTTTAGCATGCAAAAAAAAATTCAGCTAGAAACTTGAAGTGTACAAGATTTTGTGACCATTTGAAAAAAGTGTCCCCATTTCAGACACTTTAATGGCTACTGGCAGCAAACCTATAAAATCTCAAGGGGGTGTGAGTTCTTGAGGTTTGATGAGGGATAGGGGGCCAATATAAGGGCCAAGTGCCAGCACCCATCACACATCATGTGCACACACCCCCCCGACCCCCCCGATCGTCGGAACGTCAATGCCGTTGGTTAGGTTCTCCGATGATGCTTCGGCGATGGTGCCCCGACGAAGACAAATGCAGCACCAGCACATGCTCGAGCCCAGCATGTGCTGCTGCAACCCTCGGTCCGATCCAATCTTAGACTGGGAATGAACTCCATATGCCTAAGTCAACCCACGAAACGAGCGTGCGGGCCCTCAGCAGGCCAAAGGGGTGGGATGCGCAAGCTGGGGATCGGCCGGCTCCCCCTTTGCGTGCTACCGATCCCACTGCTGCAACCATCAGTCCGGTCCAATCTTAGACTGGGAATGAACTCAGTATGCCCGAGCCAACCAACGAAACGAACGGGCGGGCGGGCACTATGCTGGCCAGAGAGACAGCATGCGCAAGCTGTGGATCGATAGGGTGGTAGGTTGGTTTAGGCAAATCTTCATATTTCTACATGCCAATGCCATTTTTATGGCTTGTAAATTCGTACAATGGTCCCTTAAGCCTTCATGTGAAGTTTCATGGCAAGACGACTCGTTTTTTATTTTTCATGATTTTTGAAACTTTTTACGGTTCGGGATTTTTTAAAATTTTTTCTTAAGGAGTTTTCACCCCAAACTTCGAAGATGTGATCCTTGTATTTTTTTTGGCATGCACAAAAAAATTAAGCTAAAAACTCGAAGTGTACAAGATTTGTGACCATTTGAAAAAATTGTCCCCATTTCAGACACTTTAATGGCTACTGGCAGCAAAACTGTAAAATCTCAAATGTTCTCTAAAGGTGTGTGAGTTCTCAAGGTTTGATGAGAGATAGGGGCCAATATAAGGGCCAAGTACCAGCACCCATCGCACATCATGTGCGCACACCCCGCCCGGCCCCCCCGATTGTCGGAACCCCAATGCCGTCGGTCAGGTTCTCCGACGATGCTCCGACGATAGTGCCCCGGTGAAGAAAAATGTGACACCAACACATGCCCGAGCCCAGCATGTGCTGCCGCAACCCATGGTCCGGTCCGATCTTAGACTGGGAATGAACTCCGTATGCTTAGACTGGGAATGAACTCCGTATGCCTAAGTTAACCCACGAAACGAGCGTGCGGGTGCTCAGTCGGCCAGAGGGGCGGGATGCGCAAGCCGAGGATCGACCGGGTCCCCTTCTGCATGCTGTCGATCCTGCTACCACAACCCTCGATCTGGTCCTATCTTAGACTGGGAATCAACTCCGTATGCCTAAGCTAACCGACGAAACGAGCGGGCGGGCTGGCGGGCGGGACTACGCTGGCCAGATAGACGGGATGCGCAAGCCTTGGATCGATAGGGTGGTAGGTGGGTTTAGGCACATCTTCATATTTTTGTGTGCCAATGCCATTTTTATGGCTTGTAAATCCATATAATGGTTGCTTAAGCCTTCACGTGAAGTTTCATGGCAAGACGACTCATTTTCTATTTCTCATTATTTTCGAAACTTTTTGCGATTCGAGATTTTTTAAAATTTTTTCGAAAGTACTTTTGGCCCAAACTTGGTAGACGTGATCCTTTCTTTTTGTTGGCATGCACAAAACAATTCAGCTAAAAACTCGAAATGTACAAGATTTTGTGATCATTTGAAAAAAGTGTCCCCATTTCAGACACTTTAATGGCTACTGGCAGCAAACATGTAAAATCTTAAATGCTCTTTAAGGGGGTGTGAGTTCTCGAGGTTTGATGATGGATAGGGGCCAATATAAGGGCCAAGTACGAGCACCCATCACACATCATGTGCGCACACCCCCTCGGCACCGCCAATCATCGGAACCCCAATGCCGCCGGTCAGGTTCTCCGACGATGCTCTGGCGATTGTACCCCGACGAAGAAAAATGCGACACCAACACATGCCTGAGCCCAGCATGTGCTGCCGTAACCCTCGGTCCGGTCCAATCTTGGACCAGGAATGAACTCCCAATGCTTAGACTGGGAATGAACTCTGTATGCCTATGTCAACCCACGAAACGAACGTGCGGGTGCTTAGTCGGCCTGAGGGGCGGGATGCACAAGCCGGGGATCGGTCGGGTCCCCCCCCTCCATGCTGCCGATCCTGCTACCGCAACCCTCAGTCCGGTCCGATCTTAGACTGGGAATGAACTCCGTATGCCTAAGCCAACCGACGAAATGAGCGGGAGGGCGGGCACTACGTCGGCCAGAGAGATGGGATGCGCAAGTCGCGGATCGATAGGGTTGTAGGTGGGTTTAGGCACATCTTCATATTTCTCCATGCCAATGCCATTTTTATGGCTTGTAAATTTATACAATGGTCTCTTAAGCCTTCACGTGAAGTTTCATGGCAAGACAATTCGTTTTCTATTTTTCACGATTTTTGAAACTTTTTACGGGCCGGGATTTTTTAAAATTTTTGCGGAAGGAGTTTTGGCCCCAAACTTGGTAAACGTGATCCTTGAATTTTTTTTGGCATGCACAAAACAATTCAGCTAAACACACGAAGTGTACAAGATTTTGTGACCATATGAAAAAAGTGTCCCCATTTCAGACACTTTAATGGCTACTGGCAGCAAACCTGTAAAATCTGAAATGCTCTTTAAGGGGTGTGAGTTCTCGAGGTTTGATGAGTGATAGGGGGCCAATATAAGGGCCAAGTACCAGCACCCATCGCACATCATGTGCGCACACCCCCCCGGCCCCCCGATCGCCTGAGCCCTAATGCCCGAGCCCAGCATGTGCTGCCGTAACCCTCGATCCGGTCTGATCTTAGACTGGGAATGAACTCTGTATGCTTAGACTGGGAATGAACTCTGTATGCCTAAGTTAACCCACAAAACGAGCGTACGAGTGCTCAATGGACCAGAGGGGCGGGATGCGTAAGCCAGGGATCGACCAGGTCCCCCTCTGTGTGTTGTCGATCCTGCTACCGCAACGCTCGGTCCGGTCCGATCTTAGACTGGGAATGAACTCCGTATGCCTAAGCCAACGGACGAAATGAGCAGGCGAGCACTACGCCGGCCAGAGAGATGGGATGCACAAGCCGTGGATCGATAGGGTGGTAGGTGGGTTTAGGCACATCTTCATATTTCTGCGTGCCAATGCCATTTTTATGGCTTCTAAATTCATACAATGGTCCCTTAAGCCTTCACGTGAAGTTTCATGGCAACACTACTCATTTTCTATTTTTCACAATTTTTGAAACTTTTTACGGTTCAGGATTTTTTAAAATTTTTTCAGATTTTTGGAACCAAACTTGGTAGACATGATCCTTGTATTTTTGTTGGCATGCACAAAAACATTCAGCTAAAAAATCGAAGTGTACAAGATTTTGTGACCATTTGAAAAAAGTGTCCCCATTTCAGACACTTTAATGGCTACTGGCAGCAAACCTATAAAATCTCAAATGCTCTTTAAGGGGGTGTGAGTTCTCGAGGTTTGATGAGGGATAGGGGGCCAATATAAGGGCCAAGTAGCAGCACCCATCGCACATCAAGTGCGCACACCCCCGGCCCCCCCGATCATCAGAACCCCAATGCCGTCGGTCAGGTTCTCCGACGATGCTCCGATGATGGTGCCCGGGTGAAGAAAATTGCAGCACAACACAAGCCCGAGCCTAGCATCTACTGCCATAACCCTCGATCCGATCTGAGTTTAGACTGGGAATGAACTCCATATGCTTAGACTGGGAATGAACTCCGTATGCCTAAGTCAACCCACGAAACGAGCGTGCAGGTGCTCAGTCGGCCAGAGGGCTGGGATGTAAAAGCCGGGGATCGATCGGATCCCCCTCTACGTGCTGCCGATGCTGCTGCCGTAACCCTTGGTTCGGTCCGATCTTAGACTGGGAATGAACTTCGTATGCCTAAGCCAACCGATGAAACGAGCAGGCGGGCGGGCGGGTACTACGCCGACCACAGAGACCGGGTGCGTAAGCCGTGGATCGATAGGGTGGTAGGTGGGTTTAGGCACATCCTCATATTTCTACATCCCAATGCCATTTTTATGGCTTGTAAATTCATATAATGGTCCCTTAAGCCTTCACGTGAAGTTTCATGGTAGGACGACTCATTTTCTATTTTTTATGATTTTTGAAACTTTTTGCCGTTCGGGATTTTTTAAAATTTTTTCAGAAGTAGTTTTGGTCCCAAACTTGGTAGACGTGATCCTTGTATTTTTGTTCGCATGCACAAAAAAATTCAGCTAAAAACTCGAAGTGTACAAGATTTTGTGACCATTTGAAAAAAGTGTCCCCATTTCAGACACTTTAATGGCTACTGGTAGCAAACCTATAAAATCTCAAATGCTCTTTAAGGGGGTGTGAGTTCTCGAGGTTTGATGAGGGATAGGGGGCCAATATAAGGGCCAAGTACCAGCACCCATCGCACATCACGTGCGCACACCCCGTGGCCCCCCTAATCGCATTCCACCGGTCAGGTTTTCAGGCGCTGCTCCGGCGATGGTGCCTCGATGAAGAAAAATACGGCACCAACACATGCTCGAGCCTAGCATGTGCTGCCGCAACCCTCGGTCGGGTCCAATCTTAGACTGGGAATGAACTCCGTATGCTTATACTGGGAATGAACTCCGTATGCCTAAGTCAACTCATGAAACGAGCGTGCGGGTGCTCAACCAACTAGAGGGGCGGGATACGCAAGTCGAGGATCAGCTGGGTCCCCCTCTATGTGCTGTCGATCCTACTGTCGCAACCCTCAATCTGATCTAATCTTAGACTGGGAATGAACTCCGTATACCTAAGCCAACCGACCAAACGAACGGGTGGGCGGGCGAGCGGGCACTACGCCGGCCAAAGAGACGGGATGCGCAAGCCGTTGATCGATAGGGTGGTAGATGGATTTAGGCACATCTTCATATTTTTGCATGCCAATGCCATTTTTATGGCTTGTAAATTCATACAATGGTCCCTTAAGCCTTCACGTGAAGTTTCATGGCAAGACGACTCGTTTTCTATTTTTCATGATTTTTGAAACTTTTTACGGTTCGGGATTTTTTCAAAATTTTTCGGATGGAGTTTTGGCCCCAAACTTGGTAGACGTGATCCTTGTATTTTTCTTGGCATGCATAAAAAAATTCAGCTAAAAACTCGAAGTGTACAAGATTTTGTGACCATTTGAAAAAAGTGTCCCCATTTCAGACACTTTAATGGCTACTGGCAGCAAACCTGTAAAATCTCAAATGCTCTTTAAGGGGGTGTGAGTTCTCAAGTTTTGATGAGGGATAGGGGGCCAATATAAGGGCCAAGTACCAGCACCCATCGCACATCATCTGCGCACACCCCCCGGCCCCCCCGATCGTCCAAACCCCAATGCCGTCGGTCAGGTTCTCCAGCGATGCTCCGGCGATGGTGCCCCGACGAAGAAAAATACGACACCAGCACATGCTCGAGCCCAGCATGTGCTATCGCAGCCCTTGGTCTGGTCCGATCTTAGACTGGGAATGAACTCCGTATGCCTAAGTCAACCCACGAAACGAGCATGCGGGCGTTCAATCAGCTAGGGGGGGATGCGAAAGTCGAGGATCGATCAGGTCCCCCTCTGCGTGCTGCCGATGCTACTGCCGCAACCCTCAGTCCGGTCTGATCTTAGACTGGGAATGAACTTCGTATGCCTAAGCCAACCGACGAAACGAGCGGGCACTGCACTGGCTAGAAAGACGGGATGCGCAAGTCGTGGATCGATAGGTTGGTAGGTGGGTTTAGGTACATCTTCATATTTCTGTGTGGCAATGCCATTTTTATGGCTTGTAAATTCATACAATTGTCCCTTAAGCCTTGGATCTTAGACTGGGAATGAACTCGTATGCTTGGATTGGGAATGAACTCCGTATGCCTAAGTCAACCCACGAAACGAGCGTACAGTTGCTCAGCCGGCCAGAGGGGCAAGATGCGCAAGCCGGGGATCAGACGGGTCCCCCTCTATGTGCTGCCGATCCTGCTGTCGCAACCCTCAGTCCGATCCAATCTTAGACTGGGAATGAACACTGTATGCCTAAGCCAACCAACGAAACGAGCGGGCGGGTGGGCGAGCACTACGCCAGCCAGAGACACGGGATGCGCAAGCCGTGGATCGATAGGGTGGTAGATGGGTTTTGGCACATCTTCATATTTCTACATAACAATGCCATTTTTATGGCTTGTAAATTCATACAATGGTCCCTTAAGCCTTCACGTGAAATTTCATGGCAAGACGACTCGTTTTTTATTTTTCAAGATTTTTGAAACTTTTTATGATTCGGGATTTTTTAAAATTTTTTCGAAAGGAGTTTTCATCCCAAACTTGGTAGACGTGATCCTTGTATTTTTGTTCACGTGCACAAAAAAATTCAGCTAAAAACTCAAAGTGTTCAAGATTTTGTGACCATTTGAAAAAAGTGTCCCCATTTCAGACACTTTAATTGCTACTGGCAGCAAACCTGTAAAATCTCAAATGCTCTTGAAGGGGGTGTGAGTTCTCGAGGTATAATGAGGAATAAGGGGCCAATATAAGTGCCAAGTAACGACACCCATTGCACATCCTATGCGCAGACCCCCCCGGCCCCCCCGATCGCCAGAACCCCAATGCCGTCGGTCAGGTTCTCCAATGATGCTCCGGCGATGGTGCCCCAGCGAAGAAAAATGCGGCACCAACACATGCCCTAGCCCAGCATGTGCTGCTGCAACCCTCGGTCCGGTCCGATCTTAGACTGGGAATG
Organism: Durio zibethinus; assembly: GCF_002303985.1. Next base: position 15,893,183 of record NW_019168048.1, read on the forward strand.
AACTCCGTATGCCTAAGTCAACCCACGAAACGAGCATGCGGGTGCTCAATCGACCAGAGGTGCGGGATGCGCAAGCCGGGGATCGACCGGGTCCCCCTCTGTGTGCTACCAATCCTGCTGCCACAACCCTCAGTCTGGTTTGATCTTAGACTGGGAATGAACTCTGTATGCCTAAGCAAACCGACGAAATGAGCGGGCGGGCGGGCACTACGTCGGCCAGAGAGACGGGATCCGCAAGCCGTGGATCGATAGGGTGGTAGGTGGGTTTAGGCACATCTTCATATTTTGCATGCCAATGCCATTTTTATTGCTTGTAAATTCATACAATGGTCCCTTAAGCCTTCACGTGAAGTTTCATGGCAAGATGACTCATTTTCTATTTTTCACGATTTTCAAAACTTTTTATGGTTTTGGGGTTTTTTAAATTTTTTCGGAAGGATTTTTGGCCCCAAAATTGGTAGACGTAATCCTTGTATTTTTATTGGCATGCACAAAAAATTCAGCTAAAAACTCGAAGTGTACAAGATTTTGTGACCATTTGAAAAAAGTGTCCCCATTTTCAGACACTTTAATGGCTACTGGCAGCAAACCTGTAAAATCTCAAATGCTCTTTAAGGGGGTGTGAGTTCTCGAGGTTTGATGAGGGATAGGGGCCAATATAAGGTCCAAGTACAGCACCAGACAATAATGTGCCACACACCCCTAATCGTCCAAACTCTCAATCCGCGTCAGTCTCAGTGATGCTTCGTGATGTGCCCGAAAAGAAAAAGCAGCACCACATGCGAGCCAGCATGTGCTAATCGCAACCTTGTCTGGTCCAAATCTTAAGAAATCTGGATGAATCTATCTAGTCAACCCATGAAACGAGCATGGGGCGTTCAATCCGGCCAGAGGGGGAGATGCGCAAGCCGGGATCGATCAGTCTCCTCCACTGGTGCTACCGATCTACTGCCGCAACCTCTTGGTCCGGTCGATCTTAGACTGAGAATGAATTCGATCGCCTAAGCGAACCGACGAACGAGCGGGCGGTCGGCGGCGGCACTGACTGCCAAGATGGGATGCGCAAGTCATGGATCGATAGGGTGGTAGGTGGGTTTAGGCACATCTTCATATTTCTGTGTGGCAATGCCATTTTTATGACTTGTAAATTCATACAATTGTCCCTTAAGCCTTCATGTGAAGTTTCATGGCAAGACGACTCGTTTTCTATTTTTCATGATTTTTGAAACTTTTTGAGGTTCAAGATTTTTTAAAATTTTTTCAGAAGGATTTTTGGCCCCAAACTTGGTAGACGTGATCCTTGTATTTTTTTTGGCATGCACAAAAAAATTCAGCTAAAAACTCGATGTGTACAAGATTTTGCCACCATTTGAAAAAAGTGTCCCCATTTTAGACACTTTAATGGCTATAGGCAGCAAACCTATAAAATCTCAAATGCTCTTTAAGGGGGTGTGAGTTGTCGAGGTTTGATGAGGGATAGGGGGCCAATATAAGGGCCAAGTACCAGCACCCATCGCACATCATGTACGCACACCCCCTCGGCCCCCCGATCGTCGAAACCCAGTGCCGTCGGTTAGGTTCTTCGATGATGCTCTGACGAAGAAAAATACGACACCAGCACATGCCCGAGCCCAGCATGTGCTGTCGCAACCCTCGGTCCGGTCCGTTCTTAGACTGGGAATGAACTTCGTATGCTTAGACTGGGAATGAACTCTGTATGCCTAAGTCAACCCACGAAACGAGCTTGCGGGCGCTCAGCCGGCCAGAGGGGCGGGATGCATAAGCCGGGGATCGACCAGGTCCCCCTCTGCGTGCTGTTGATCCTATTGCCGCAACCCTCGGTGTGATCTGATCTTAGACTGGGAATGAACTCCGTATGCCTAAGCCAACCGATGAAATGAACGGGCGGGCGGGCACTACGCAAGCCAGAGAGACGAGATGCGCAAGCCGTGGATCGATAGGGCGGTAGGTGGGTTTAGGCACATCTTCATATTTCTGCATGCCAATGCCATTTTTATGGCTTGTAAATTCATACAATGGTCCCTTAAGCCTTCACGTGAAGTTTCATGGCAAGACAACTCGTTTTCTATTTTTCAAGATTTTTGAAACTTTTTACGATTCAGGATTTTTTTAAATTTTTTCGAAAGTAGTTTTGGCCCAATACTTGCTAGACGTGATACTTGTATTTTTTTTGGCATGCACAAAAAAATTCAGCAAAAAATTTGAAGTGTACAAGATTTTGCCACCATTTGAAAAAAGTGTCCCCATTTCAGACACTTTATTGGCTACTGGCAGCAAACCTGTAAAATCTCAAATCCTCTTTAAGGGGGTGTGAGTTCTTGAGGTTTCATGAGGGATAGGGGGCCAATATAAGGGCCAAGTACCAGCACCCTTAACACATCATGTGCGCACAGCCCCCCCGGCCCCCCCGATTGCCGGAACCCCAATGTCGCCGATCAGGTTCTCTGGTGATGCTCCGGCGATGGTGCCCCAGTGAAAAGAAATGCAGCACCAGCACATGCTCGAGCCCAACATGTGCTGGCGTAACCCTCGGTCCGGTCCGATCTTAGACTGGGAATGAACTCCGTATGCTTAGACTGGGAATGAACTCCGTATGCCTAAGTCAAACCACGAAATGAGCGTGCGGCCGCTCAGCCGGCCTAAGGGGCCGGATGCGCAAGCCAGGGATTGGCCGGATCCCCCTCTGCGTGCTGTCGATGCTGCTGCCACAACCCTCGGTCCGGTCCTATCTTAGGCTAGGAATGCACTCCGTATGCCTAAGCCAACCGACGAAACGAGCGTGCGGGCGGGCGGGCACTACGTCAGCCAGAGAGACGGGATTCGCAAGCCGTTGATCGATGTGGTGGTAGGTGGGTTTAGGCACATCATCATATTTCTGCATGCCAATGCCATTTTAATGGCACGTAAATTCATACAATGGTCCCTTAAACCTTCACGTGAAGTTTCATGGCAAGACGACTCGTTTTCTATTTTTCAAGATTTTTGAAACTTTTTACGATTTAGGATTTTTTAAAATTTTTTCAAAAGGAGTTTTGGTCCAAAACTTGCTAGACGTGATCCTTGTATTTTTGTTGGCATGCATAAAAAAATTCAGCAAAAAATTTGAAGTGTACAAGATTTTGCCACCATTTGGAAAAAGTTTCCCCATTTCAGACACTTTAATTGCTACTGGCAACAAACCTGTAAAATCTCAAATGCTCTTTAAGGGGGTGTGAGTTCTTGAGGTTTGATGAGGGATAGGGGGCCAATATAAGGGTGAAGTACCAGCACCCATCACACATAATGTGCGTGCACCCCCCCCGCCCCCCCGATTGCCGGAACCCCAATGCCGCCGGTCAGGTTCTCCGGTGATGCTCCGACGATGGTGCCCTGGCGAAGAAAAATGCAGCACCAGCACATGCTCGAGCCCAGCATGTGCTGGCGCAACCCTCAGTCCGGTACGATCTTAGACTGGGAATGAACTCCGTATGCTTAGACTGGGAACGAACTCCGTATGCCTAAGTCAAACCACGAAATGAGCGTGCGGGCGCTCAGTCGGCCTGAGGGGCGGGATGCGCAAGCCGGGGATCGGTCGGGTCCCCCTCTACGTGCTGCCGATGCTGCTGCCGTAACCCTCGGTCCGGTTTGATCTTAGGCTAGGAATGAACTCCGTATGCCTAAGCCATCCGACGAAACAAGCCGGCCAGAGAGACGGGATGCACAAGCCATGGATCGATGTGGTGGTAGGTGGGTTTAGGCACATCCTCGTATTTCTGCATGCCAATGCCATTTTTATGGCACGTAAATTCATACAATGGTCCCTTAAGCATTCACGTGAAGTTTCATGGCAAGACGACTCATTTTCTATCTTTCATGATTTTTGAAACTTTTTGCTGTTCGGGACTTTTTAAAATTTTTTTGAAAGGAGTTTTGGAAACAAACTTGGTAGACGTGATCCTTGTATTTTTGTTGGCATGCGTAAAAAAATTCAGCTAAAAACTCGAACTGTACAAGATTTTGTGACCATTTGAAAAAAGAGTCCCCATTTCAGACACTTTAATGGCTACTGGCAGCAAACTTGTAAAATCTCAAATGCTCTTTAAGGGGGTGTGAGTTCTCGAGGTTTGATGAGGGATAGGGGCCCAATATAAGGGCCAAGTACCAGCACCCATCGTACATCATGTGTGCACACCCCCTGGCCCCGCCGATCGCCAGAACCCCAATGCCGTTGGTCAAGTTCTCCGGTGATGCTCCGATGATGGTGCCCCGACGAAGAAAAATGCGGCACCAGCACATGCCCGAGCCTAGCATGTACTGCTGCAACCCTCGGTCCGATCTGATCTTAGACTGGGAATGAACTCCGTATGCCTAAGTCAACCAACAAAACGAGCGTGTGGGTGCTTAGTCGGCCAGAGGGCTGGGATGTGCAAGCCGGGGATCGACCATGTCCCCTTCTGCATGCTGCCGATCCTGCTGCCGTAACCCTTGGTCCGGTCTGATCTTAGATTGGGAATGAACTCTGTATGCCTAAGCCAACCGACGAAACGAGCGGAATAGCGGGCGGGCACTACGCCGGCTAGAGAGACGGGATTTGCAAGCCGTGGATCGATAGGGTGGTAGGTGGGTTTAGGCACATCTTCATATTTCTGCATGCCAATACCATTTTTATCGCTTGTAAATTCATACAATGGTCCCTTAAGCCTTCACGTGAAGTTTCATGGCTAGACGACTCGTTTTCTATTTTTCACGATTTTCAAAACTTTTTATGGTTCGAGATTTTTAAAAATTTTTTCGGAAGGAGTTTTGGCCCCAAACTTGGTAGACGTGATCCTTGTATTTTTGTTGGCATGCATAAAAAAATTCAGCGAAAACTGGAAGTGTACAAGATTTTGTGACCATTTCAAAAAGTGTCCCCATTTCAGACACTTTAATAGCTACTGGCAGCAAACCTATAAAATCTCAAATGCTCTTTAAAGGGGTGTGAGTTCTCGAGGTTTGATGAGGGATAGGGGGCCAATATAAGGGACAAGTACCAGCACCCATCACACACCCCCCGGCCCCCCCGATCGTCGGAACCCCAATGCCATCGGTCAGGTTCTCCGACGATGGTCCGGCTATGGTGGCCTGACGAGGAAAAGTGCGGCACCAGCACATGCCCGAGCCCAGCATGTGCTACCGTAACCATCAGTCCAGTCTGATCTTAGACTGGTAATGAACTCCGTATGCTTAGACTGGGAATGAACTCCGTATGCCTAAGTCAACCCATGAAATGAACGTTCGGGCGCTCAGCCGGCCAGATGGGCGGGATGCGCAAGCCGGGGATCGACCGAGTCCCCCTCTGCGTGTTGTCGATCCTGCTACCACAACCATTGATCTGGTCTGATCTTAGAATAGGAATGAACTCCATATACCTAAGCCAACTAATGAAACGAGCAGGAGGGCGGGCAGGCGGGCACTACACAGCTAGAGAGACGGGATGCGCAAGCCGTGGATCGATAGGGTGGTAGGTGGGTTTAGGCATATCTTCATATTTCTACATGCCAATACCATTTTTATGGCTTGTAAATTCAGACAATGGTCCCTTAAGCCTTCACGTGAAGTTTCATGGCAAGATGACTCGTTTTTTATTTTTCATGATTTTCAAAACTATTTACGGTTCGGGATTTTTTAAAATTTTTTTGAAAGGAGTTTTGGCCCCAAACCTAGTAGACGTGATCCCTGTATTTTTGTTGGCATTCACAAAAAAATTCAGCTAAAAACTCGAAGCGTACAAGATTTTGTGACCATTTGAAAAAAGTGTCCCCATTCCAGACACTTTAATGGCTACTGGCAGCAAACCTGTAAAATCTCAAATGTTCTTTAAGGGGGTGTGAGTTCTCAAGGTTTGAAAAGGGATAGGGGGCCAATATAAGGGCCAAGTACCAGCACCCATCGCACATCACGTGTGCACACCCCCCGGCCCCCCTGATCGCCAGAACCCCAACGCCGCCGGTCAGGTTCTCTGACGATGCTCCGGCGATGGTGCACCGACGAAGAAAAATGTGACACAAGCACATGCCCGAGCCCAGCATGTGCTCTCGTAACCCTCGGTCTGGTCCAATCTTAGACTGGGAATGAACTCCATATGCTTAGACTGGAATGAACTCCGTATGCCTAAGTCAACCCACGGAACGAGCGTGCGGGCACTCAGTCGGCCAGAAGGGCGGGATGCGCAAGTCGGGGATCAACCGAGTCCCCCTCTGTATGCTGCCGATCCTACTACCGCAACCCTTGGTCTGATTTGATCTTAGACTAGGAATAAATTCTGTATGCCTAAGCCAACCGACGAAACGAGTGGGCGGGCGAGCAGGCACTACGCCGGCCAAAGAGACGGGATGCGCAACCGTGGATCGATAGGGTGGTAGGTGGGTTTAGGCATATCTTCATATTTCTGCATGCCAATGCCATTTTTATGGCCTGTAAATTCATACAAGGGTCCCTTAAGCCTTAACGTGAAGTTTCATGGCAAGACGACTCGTTTTCTATTTTTCATGATTTTTGAAACTTTTTGCGGTTCGGGATTTTTTAAAATTTTTTTGGAAGGAGTTTTGGCCCCAAACTTGGTAGACGTGATCCTTGTATTTTTTTTGGCATTGACAAAAAAATTCTGCTAAAAACTCGAAGTGTACAAGATTTTGTGGCCATTTGAAAAAAGTGTCCCCATTTCAGACACTTTAACGGCTACTGGCAGCAAACCTGTAAAATCTCAAATGCTCTTTAAGGGGGTGTGAGTTCTTGAGGTTTGATGAGGGATAGGGGGCCAATATAAGTGCCAAGTACCAGCACCCATTGCACATCATGTGCGCACACCCCCTGGCCCTCCCGATCATCGGAACCCCAATGCCGCCGATCAGGTTATCCGGCGATGCTCCGACGATGGTGCCCCGACGAAGAAAAATGCGGCACCAGCACATGCCCGAGCCCCGCATGTGCTGCCGTAACCCTCGGTTCGGTTCGATCTTAGACTGCCAATGAACTCCGTATGCTTAGACTGGGATGAACTCTGTATGCCTAAGTCAACCCACGAGACGAGCATGCGGGCGCTCAGCCGCCAGAGGGGCGGGATGCACAAGCTGGGGATCGATCGGGTCTGCCTCTGCGTGCTCCCAATCCTGCTGCCACAACCCTCGGCCCGGTCTGATCTTAGACTGGGAATTAACTTCGTATGCTTAAGCCAACTGACTAAACGAGCGGGCGGACGGGTAGTACGTCGACCAAAGAGACGGGATGCGCAAGCCATGGATCGATAAGGTGGTAGGTGGGTTTAGGCACATCTTCATATTTCTTCGTGCCAATGCCATTTTTATGGCTTGTAAATTCATACAATGGTCCCTTAAGCCTTCACGTGAAGTTCCATGGCAAGACGACTCGTTTTCTATTTTTCATGATTTTTGAAACTTTTTACAGTTCAGGATTTTTTAAAATTTTTTTAGAAGGATATTTGGCTCCAAACTTGGTAGACGTGATCCTTGTATTTTTGTTGGCATGCATAAAAAAATTCAGCTAAAAATTCAAAGTGTACAAGATATTGTGACCATTTGAAAAAAGTGTCCCCATTTTAGACACTTTAATGGCTACTGGCAGCAAACCTATAAAATCTCAAATGCTCTTTAAGGGGGTGTGAGTTCTTAAGGTTTGATGAGGGATAGGGATCCAATATAAGGGCCAAGTACCAGCACCCATCGTACATCATGTGTGCACACCCCCCGGCCCCGTCGATCGCCAGAACCCCAATGCCGTTGGTCAGGTTCTCCGGTGATGTTCCGGCGATGGTGCCCCGACGAAGAAAAATGCGGCACCAGCACATGTCCGAGCCTAGCATGTGCTGTTGCAACCCTCGGTCCGGTCTGATCATAGACTGGGAATGAACTCCGTATGCCTAAGTCAACCAACAAAACGAGCGTGCGGGTGCTTAGTCGGCCAAAGGGCTGGGATGTGCAAGCCGAGGATCGACCAGGTCCCCTTCTGCATGCTGCCGATCCTGCTGCCGTAACCCTCGGTCCGGTCCGATCTTAGATTGGGAATGAACTCTGTATGCCTAAGCCAACCGACGAAACGAGCGGACGGGCGGGCGGGCACTACGCCGGCTAGAGAGCCGGGATTTGCAAAGCCGTGGATTCGATAGGGTGGTAGGTGGGGTTTAGGGCACAATCTTCATATTTCTGCAAGCCAATGCCATTTTTATGGCTTGTAAATTCATACAATGGTCCCTTAGGTCTTCACGTGAAGTTTCATGGCAAGACGACTCGTTTTCTATTTTTCATGATTTTGATAACATTCTTTGTGGTTCGGGATTTTTTAAAATTTTTCGGAGGGGAGTTTTGGCCCTAAACTTGGTAGACGTGCCCTCTTGTATTTTTCCTTGGGATGCACCAAAAAAATTCAGCTAAAAACTCGAAGTGTATCAAGCATTTTTGTGACCAAGCGCTTGAAAAAAGTGTCCCATTTCAGACACTTTAATGGCTACTGGCAGCAAACCTGTAAAATCTAAAATGCTCTTTAAGGGGGTAATGAGTTCTCAACGTTTGATGAGGGATAGGGGAGCAATATAAGGGCCAAGTATGAGCACCCTTTGCACATCATGGGCGCACACCCCCCGTTCCCCCGATCGTCGGAACCCCAATGTCGCCGGTCAGGTTCTCCGACGATGCTCCGGCGATGGTACACCGATGAAGAAAAATGCGGCACCAGCACATGCCCAGCCCAGCATGTGCTGCCACAACCCTCGGCCCGATCCGATCTTAGACTTGGAATGAACTCCGTATGCTTAAACTGGGAATGAACTCCGTATGCCTAAGTCAACCCATGAAACGAGCGTACGGGCGCTCAGTGGGCCAGAGGGGCAGGATGCGCAAGCCGGGGATCGGTCGGGTCCCCCTCTGCGTGCTGCCGATCCTGCTGCCGCAACCCTCGGTCTAGTTTGATGTTAGACTGGGATTGAATTTCGTATGCCTAAGCCAACTGACGAAGCTAGCAGGCGGGCGGGCGGGCGGGCGGGCTGGCACTAGGCCGGCCAGAGAGGCGGGATTCGCAAGCCGTGGATCGTTAGGGTGGTAGGTGGGTTTAGGCACATCTTCATATTTCTGCATGTCGATGCCATTTTTGTGGCTTGTAAATTCATACAATGGTCCCTTAATCCTTCACGCGAAGTTTCATGGCAAGACGACTCATTTTCTATTTTTTACGATTTTTGAAACTTTTTACGGTTCGGGATTTTCTAAAATTTTTTCGGAAGGAATTTTGGCCCTAAACTTTGTAGACATGATCCTTGTATTTTTTTTGGCATGCACAAAAAAATTCAGCTAAAAACTCGAAGCGTACAAGATTTTGTGACCATTCGAAAAAAATGTCCCCATTTCAGACACTTTAATGGCTATTGGTAGCAAACCTGCAAAATCTCAAATGCTCTTTAAGGGGGTGTGAGTTCTCGAGGTTTGATGAGGGATAGGGGACCAATATAAGGGCCAAGTACCAGCACCCATCGCACAACATGTGCGCACACCCCCCTGTCCCCCCTGATCACCGGAACCCCAATGCCACCGGTCAGGTTCTCCGGCAATGCTCCGGCGATGGTGCCCCGGTGAAGAAAAATGTGGCACCAGCACATGCCTGAGCCCAACATGTGCCGTCACAACCCTCGGTCTCGTCCAATCATAGACTAGGAATGAACTCCGTATGCTTAGACTGGGAATGAACTCTGTATGCCTAAGTCAACCCACGAAACAAGCGTGCGGGCGATCAGCCGGCCAGAGGGGTGAGATGCGTAAGCCGGGGATCGGCCGGGTCCCCCTCTACGTGCTGCCGCAACCCTCAGTTTGGTCGGATCGTAGACTGGGAATGAACTCCGTATGCCTAAGCCAACCGACGGAACGAGCGGGCGGGCGGGCGGGCACTACACCGGCCAGAGAGACGGGATGCGCAAGCCGTGGATAAATAGGGTGGTAGGTGGGTTTTGGCACATCTTCATATTTCTGCATGCCAATGCCATTTTTATGGCTTGTAAATTAATACAATGGTCCCTTAAGCCTTCACGTGAAGTTTCATGGCAAGACGACTCGTTTTCTATTTTTCATGATTTTCAAAACTTTTTACGGTTCGGGATTTTTTAAAATTTTTTTGAAATGAGTTTTGGCCCCAAACTTCTTAGACGTGATCCTTGTATTTTTTTTTCGCATGCACAAAAAAATTCAGCTAAAAACCCGAAGTATACAAGATTTTCTGACCATTTGAAAAAAGTGTCCCCATTTCAGACACTTTAATGGCTACTGGCAGCAAACCTATAAAATATCAAATGCTCTTTAAGGGGTGTGAGTTCTCGAGGTTTGATGAGGGATAGGAGGCCAATATAAGGGCCAAGTACCATCACCCATCGCACATCATGTGCACACACCCCCCCGGTCCCCCCGATCACCGGAACCCCAATGCTGCCCGTCAAGTTCTCCGACGATGGTGCCCCGACGAAGAAAAATGAGGCACTACCACATGCCCGAGCCCAGCATGTGCTGCCGCAACCCTCGGTCCGGTCCGATCTTAGACTGGGAATGAACTCCGTATGCGTAAGCCAACCGATGAAATGAGCGGGCGGTCGGGAACTGTGTCGGCCAGAGAGACGGGATACACAAGCCGTGGATCGATAGGGTGGTAGGTGGGTTTAGGCACATCTTCATATTTCTGCATGCCAATGCTATTTTTATGGCTTGTAAATTCATACAATGATCCCTTAAGCCTTCACGTGAAGTTTCATGGCAGGACGACTCATTTTCTATTTTTCAAAATTTTTGAAACTTTTTGCGGTTCGGGATTTTTAAAATTTTTTTGAAAGGAGTTTTGGCACCAAACTTGGTAGACGTGATCCTTTTATTTTTGTTGGCATGCACAAAAAAATTCAGCTAAAAACTCGAAGTGTACAAGATTTTGTGACCATTTGAAGAAAGTGTCCCCATTTCAGACACTTTAATGGCCACTGGCAGCAAACCTGTAAAATGTCAAATGCTCTTTAAGGGTGTGTGAGTTCTCGAGGTTTGATGAGGGATAGGGGGCCAATGTAAGGGCCAAGTACCAGCTCCCATCGCACATCATGTGCGCACACCCCCCGACCCCCCGATCATCGGAACCCCAATGCCGCCGGTCAGGTTCTCCAACGATGCTCGGCTATGGTTCCCCGACGAAGAAAAATGCGGCACCAGCACATGCCCGAGCCAAGCATGTGCTGCCGCAACCATCGGTCTGGTTTGATCTTAGACTGGGAATGAACTCCGTATGCTTAGACTGGGAATGAACTCTATATGCCTAAGTTAACCTAGGAAATGAGAGTACGGGCGCTCAGTCGACCAGAGTGGCGGGATGCGTAAGTCGGGGATCGGTCGGGTCCACCTCTGCATGCTATCGATCCTGCTACTGTAACCCTCGGTCTGATTGGATCTTAGATTGGGAATAAACTCCGTATGCCTAAGCCAACCAACGAAACGAGTGAACGGGCGGGCTGGCGTGCACTACGCCGGCCAGAGAGACGGGATGCGCAAGCCGTGGATCGATATGGTGGTAGGTGGGTTTCGGCACATCTTCATATTTCTACGTGCCAATGCCATTTTTATGGCTTGTAAATTCATACAATGGTCCCTTAAGCCTTCACGTGAAGTTTCATGGCAAGACGGCTCATTTTCTATTTTTCACAATTTTTGAAACTTTTTGCGGTTCAGGATTTTTTAAAATATTTTCGGAAGTAGTTTTGGCTGCAAACTTGGTAGACGTGATGCTTGTATTTTTGTTGGCATGCACAAAAAAATTCAGCTTAAAACTCGAAGTGTACAAGATTTTGTGACCATTTGAAAAACGTGTCCCCATTTCAAACTCTTTGATGGCTACTAGCAGCAAACCTGTAAAATCTCAAATGATCTTTAAGGGGGTGTGAGTTCTCAAGGTTTGATGAGGGATAGGGGGCCAATATAAGGGCTAAGTACCAGCACCCATCGCACATCATGTGCGCACACCCCCCGGCCCCCCGATCACCGGAACCCCAATGTCGCCGATCAGGTTCTCCAGTGATGCTCCGACGATGGTGTCCCGACGAAGAAAAATGTGACACCAACACATGCCCAAGCCCAGCATGTGCTACCGTAACCCTCGGTCTGGTCTGAGCTTAGACTGGGAATGAACTCCATATGCTTAGACTAGGAATGAACTCCGTATGCCTAAGTCAACCCACGAAATGAGCGTACGGGTGCTCAGCCGACCAGAGGGGTAGGATGCGTAAGCCGAGGATAGGTCGGGTCCCCCTCTACGTACTGCCAATCCTGCTGCCACAACCCTCGGTCCGGTCCGATCTTAGATTGGGAATGAACTCCGTATGCCTAAGCCAACCGACGAAACGAGCGGACGGGCGGGCGGGCACTACGCCGGCCATAGAGACGGAATGCGCAAGCCGTGGATCGGTAGGGTGGCAGGTGGGTTTAGGCACATCTTCATATTTCTGCGTGCCAATGCCATTTTTATGGATTGTAAATTCATACAACGGTCCCTTAAGCCTTCACTTGAAGTTTCATGGCAAGACGACTCGTTTTCCACTTTTCATGATTTTCAAAACTTTTTACGGTTCAGGATTTTTTAAAATATTTTTGGAAGGAGTTTTGGCCCCAAACTTGGTAGACATGATCCTTGTATTTTTATTGGCATGCACAAAAAAATTCAGCTAAAAACTCGAAGTGTACAAGATTTTGTGACCATTTGAAGAAAGTGTCCCTGTTTCAGACACTTTAATGGCTATTGGCAGCAAACCTGTAAAATCTCAAATGCTCTTTAAGGCGGATTGAGTTCTCGAGGTTTGATGAGGCAGAGGGGGCCAATATAAGGGCCAAGTACCAGCACCCATCGCACATCATGTGCGCACACCCCCCCCGGCCCCCCGATCGGCGGAACCCCAATGCCGTCGGTCAAGTTCTCTAGCGATGCTCGGCTATGGTGCCCCGACGAAGAAAAATGCGGCACCAGCACATGCCCGAGCCAAGCATGTGCTACCGCAACCATCGGTCTGGTCTGATCTTAGACTGGGAATGAACTCAGTATGCTTAGACTGAGAATGAACTCCGTATGCCTAAGTCAACCCACGAAATGAGCGTGCGGGCGCTCAGCCAACCAGAGTGGTGGGAGGCGCAAGCCGGGGATCAGTCGGGTCCCCCTCTGCATGCTGTCGATCCTGCTACCGTAACCCTTGGTCTGATTGGATCTTAGACTGGGAATGAACTTCGTATGCCTAAGCCAACCGATGAAACGAGCGAGCATGCGGGCCGGCGTAGTGTACGCCGGCCAGAGAGACGGGATGCGCAAGCCGTGGATCGATAGGGTGGTAGGTGGGTTTTGGCACATCTTCATATTTCTAGGTGCCAATGCCATTTTTATGGCTTGTAAATTCATACAATGGTCCCTTAAGCCTTCACGTGAAGTTTCATGGCAAGACGACTCGTTTTCTATTTTTTGTGATTTTCAAAACTTTTTGTGGTTCGGGATTTTTTAAAATTTTTTAGGAAGGAGTTTTGGCCCCAAACTTGGTGGCCGTGATCATTTTATTTTTTTTGGCATGCACAAAAAATTTCATCTAAAAACTCGAAGTGTACAAGATTTTGTGACCATTTGAAAAAAGTGTTCCCATTTCAGACACTTTAATGGCTACTGGCAGCAAACCCGTAATATCTCAAATGCTCTTTAACGAGGTGAGAGTTCTCGAGGTTTGATGAGGGATAGGGGACCAATATAAGGGCCAAGTGCCAGCTTCCATCGCACATCATGTGCGCATACCCCCCTCCCGCCCCCCGATAGCCGGAACCCCAATGTCGCCGGTCAGGTTCTCCGATGATGCTCCGGTGATGGTGCCCCGACGAAGAAAAATGCGGCACCAGCACATGCCCGAGCCCAGCATGTGCTGTCACAACCCTCGGTCTGGTCCGATCTTAGACTGGGAATTAACTCCGTATGCCTTAGTCAACCCACGAAACGAGCGTGCGGGCACTCAGCCGACAAGAGTGGCGGGATTTGCAAGCAGGGGATCAGCTGGGTCCCCCTCTGCGTGCTACCGATGCTGCTGCCGCAACCCTCGATCCGATCCGATCTTAGATTGGGAATAAACTTTGTATGCCTAAGCCAACTAACGAAACGAGCGAGCGAGCGGGCATTGCACCGGCCAGAGAGACGGGATACGCAAGCCATGGATCGATAGGGTGGTAGGTGGGTTTAGGCACATATTCATATTTTTGCGTGCCAATGCCATTTTTATGGCTTGTACATTCATATAATGGTCCCTTAAGCCTTCACGTGAAGTTTCATGGCAAGACGACTCGTTTTCTATTTTTCATGATTTTTTAAAAGTTTTTCGAAAGATGTTTTGGCCCCAAACTTGGTAGACGTGATCCTTGAATTTTTGTTGGCATGCACAAAAAAATTCAGCTACAAACTCGAAGTGTACAAGATTTTGTGACCATTTGAAAAAAGCATCCCCATTTTAGACACTTTAATGGCTACTGGCAGCAAACCTGTAAAATCTCAAATGCTCTTTAAGGGGGTGTGAGTTCTTGAGGTTAGATGAGGGATAGGGGGCCAATATAAGGGCCAAGTACCAGCACCCAACTCACATCATGTGCGCACACCCCCCTTGGCCCCCCTGACCACAGGAACCCCAATGCCACCGGTTAGGTTCTCCGGAGATTCTCCGACGATGGTGCCCCGGCGAAGAAAAATGCGACACCAGCACATGCCCTAGCCCAGCATGTGCTGCCGCAACCCTCGGTCTAGTTTGATCTTAGACTGGGAATGAACTTCGTATGCTTAGACTGGGAATGAACTCCGTATGCCTAAGTCAACCCACGAAACAAGCGTGAGGGCACTAAGTCGGCCAGAGGGGCGAGATGCGTAAGCCGGAGATCGGTTGGGTCCCCCTCTACGAGCTGTCGATCCTGTTATCGTGACCCTCGATCTGGTCTGATCTTAGACTGGGAATGAACTCCGTATGGCTAAGCCAACCGATGAAACGGGCGGGCGGGTGGGCACTACGCCGGCCTGAGAGATGGGATGCGTAAGCCGTGGATCGATAGGGTGGTAGGTGGGCTTAGGCATGTCTTCATATTTCTGCGTACCAAAGCCATTTTTATGGCTTGTAAATTCATACAATGGTCCCTTAAGCCTTCACATGAAGTTTCATGGCAAGACAACTCGTTTTCTATTTTTCACGATTTTTGAAACTTTTTACGGTTTGAGATTTTTTAAAATTTTTTTGGAAGGAGTTTTAGCCCCAAACTTGGTAGACGTGATCCTTGTATTTTTTTTGGCATGCACCCAAAAATCCAGCTAAAAACTCGAAGTGTACAAGATTTTGTGACCATTTGAAAAAAGTGTCCCCATTTCAGACACTTTAATGGCTATTGGCAGCAAACCTGTAAAATCTCAAATGCTCTTTAAGGGGGTGTGAGTTCTTGAGGTTTGATGAGGGATAGGGAGCCAATATAAGGGCCAAGTACCAGCACCCATCGCAAATCATGTGTACACACCCCCCCCGGCCCCCCCGATCACCGGAACCCCAATGCCTCCGATCAGGTTCTCCGACGATGCTCCGGTGATGGTGCCCCGGTGAAGAAAAATGCGGCACCAGCAAATGCCCGAGCCCAGCATGTGCTACGCAACCCTCATTCTAGTCTGATCTTAGACTGGGAATGAACTTCGTATGCTTAGACTAGGAATGAACTCCATATGGCTAAGTCAACCCACGAAACGAGCGTACGGGTGCTCAACCGGCCAAAGGGGTGGGATGCGCAAGCCGAGGATCGACCAGGTCCTCCTCTATGAGCTGTCGATCCTACTGCCGCAACCCTCGATCCGGTCTGATCTTAGACTGGGAATGAACTCTGTATGCCTAAGCCAAACGACGAAACGAGCGGGCGGAGACGGGATGCGCAAGCCGTGAATCGATAGGGTGGTAGGTGGGTTTAGGCACATCTTCATATTTCTATGTGCCAATGCCATTTTTATGGTGTGTAAATTCATACAATGGTCCCATAAGCCTTCACGTGAAGTTTCATGGCAAGGCGACTCGTTTTCTACTTTTCACGATTTTAGAAACCTTTTGCGGTTCGAGATTTTTTAAAATTTTTTCAGAAGAAGTTTTGGCCCCAAACTTGGTATACATAATCCTTGTATTTTTGTTGGCATGCACAAAAAATTTCAGCTAAAAACTCGAAGTGTACAAGATTTTGTGACCATTTGGAAAAAGTGTCCCATTTCAAACACTTTAATGGCTACTGGCAGCAATCCTGTAAAATCTCAAATGCTTTTTAAGGGGGTGTGAGTTCTTGAGGTTTGATGAGGGATAGGGGGCCAATATAAGAGCCAAGTACCAGCACCCAACGCACATCATGTGCGCACACCCCCTCGGCCCCCTGATTGTCGGAACCCCAATGCCGCTGGTCAGGTTCTCTAGCGATGGTGCCCCGACGAAAAAAAATACGGCACCAGCACATGCCCGAGCTCAGCATGTGCTGTCGCAACCCTTGGTCTGGTCTGATCTTAGACTGGGAATGAACTCCGTATGCTTAGACTGGGAGTGGACTCCTTATGCTAAAGTCAACCCATGAAATGAGCGTGCGGGCACTCAGCCGGCCAGAAGGGTGGGATGCGCAAGCTGATGATCAACCGGGTCCCCCTCTGCATGCTGCCGATCTTGCTACCGCAACCCTCAGCCCACTCCGATCTTAGACTGGGAATGAACTCTGTATGCCTAAAACAACCGATGAAACGAGCGGACGGGCGGGCGGACGGGCACTACGTCGGCTAGAGAGACGGGATGCGCAAGCCGTGTATCGATAGGGTGGTTGGTGGGTTTAGCACATCTTCATATTTCTGCATATGAATGCCATTTTTATGGCTTGTAAATTCATACAGTGGTCCCTTAAGCCTTCACGTGAAGTTTCATGGCAAGACCACTCGTTTTCTATTTTTCACGATTTTTGAAACTTTTTGCGGTTCAAGATTTTTTAAAATTTTTTTGGAACAATTTTTGGCCCCAAACTTGGTAGACGTGATCCTTGTATTTTTGTTGGCATGCACAAAAAAATTCAGTTAAAAACTTGAAGTGTACAAGATTTTGTGACCATTTGAAAAAAGTGTCCCCATTTTAGACACTTTAATGGCTACTGGTAGCAAACCTGTAACATCTCAAATGCTTTTTAAGGGCGTGTGAGTTCTCGAGGTTTGATGAGGGATAGGAGGCCAATATAAGGGCCAAGTCGCACACCATGTGCGCACACCCCCCCGACCACCCCGATCGTCGGAACCCCAATGTCTCTGGTGATGCTCCGGCGATGGTCCCTTAAGCCTTCACGTGAAGTTTCATGGCAAGACGACTCATTTTCTATTTTTCACGATTTTCAAAACTTTTTACGGTTTGAGATTTTTTAAAATTTTTTTGGAAGGAGTTTTGGCCCCAAAATTGTTAGACGTGATCCTTGTATTTTTGTTGGCATGCACAAAAACATTCAGCTAAAAACTCGAAGTGTAAAAGATTTTATGACCATTTAAAAAGTGTCCCTATTTCAGACACTTTAATGGCTACTGGCAGCAAACCTATAAAATGTCAAAAGCTCTTTAAGAGGGTGTGAGTTCTCGAGGTTTGATGAGGGATAAGGGGCCAATATAAGGGCCAAGTACCAGCACCCATCCCACATCATGTGCGCTCACCCCCCCGACCCCCCGGATCATCGAAAACCCCAATGCCGCCGGTCAGGTTCTCTGGCGATGCTCCGGTGATGGTGCCCCGATGAAGAAAAATGCGGCACCAGCACATGCCTAAGCCTAGCATGTTCTGTCGATCGCTCCAGTCCTCTCTGCGTGCTGTCGATCCTGCTGCCATAACCCTCGGTCCGATCCGATCGTAGACTGGGAATGAACTCCGTATGCCTAAGCAAACCGACAAAACAAACGGGCGGGCGGGCGGGCATTACGCCGGCCAGAGAGATGGGATTTTTGAAAATTTTTTTGGAAGGAGTTTTGGCCGCAAACTTGGTAGACGCGATCCTTTTATTTTTGTTGGCATGCACAAAAAGTCAGCTAAAAACTCGAGTGTACAAGATTTTGTGACCATTTGAAAAAAGTGTCCCCATTTCAGACACTTTAATGGCTACTGGCAGCAAACCTGTAAAATCTCAAATGCTCCTCAAGGGGGTGTGAGTTCTCGAGGTTTGATGAGGGATAGGGGGCCAATATAAGGGCCAAGTACCAGCACCCATCGCACATCATGTGCGCACACCCCCCCAGCCCCCTCGATCGTCGGAACCCCAATGCCGTCAATCAGGTTCTCCGACGATGCTCCGATGATGGTGCCCCGACGAAGAAAAATACGGCACCAACACATGCCCGAGCCCAGCATGTGCTGTCGTAACCCTCGGTCCGATCCGATCTTAGACTGGGAATGAACTCCGTTTGCTTAGACTGGGAATGAACTCCGTTTGCGTATCCCTAAGTCAACCCACAAAAGGAGCGTGCGGGCGCTCAGTCGGCCAGAGGGACGGGATGTGCAAGTCGGGGATCGGCCGAGTCCCCCTCTGCGTGCTACCGATCCTACTGTCGCAACCCTCGGTCTGGTCTGATCTTAGATGGGGAATGAACTCTGTATGCCAAAGCCCACCGATAAAACGAGCGGACGGGTAGGCGGGCACTACGCCGGCCAGAGAGACGGGATGCGCAAGCCGTGGGTCGATAGGGTGGTAGGTGGGTTTAGGCACATCTTCATATTTCTTCATGCCAATGCCATTTTTATGGCTTGTAAATTCATACAACGGTCCCTTAAGCCTTCACGTGAAGTTTCATGGCAAGACGACTCGTTTTCTATTTTTTATGATTTTTGAAACTTTTTACGGTTAAGGATTTTTTAAAATTTTTTCGGAAGGAGTTTAGGCCCCAAACTTGGTAGACGTGATCCTTGTATTTTTGTTGGCATGTACAAAAAATTTCAGCTAAAAACTCGAAGTGTACAAGATTTTGTGACCATTTGAAAAAAGTGTCCTCATTTCAGACACTTTAATGGTTACTGGCAGCAAACCTGTAAAATCTCAAATGCTCTTTAAGGGGGTGTGAGTTCTCGAGGTTTGATGAGGGATAGGGGGCCAATATAAGGGCCAAGTACCAGCCCCTATCGCAAATCATGTGCGCACACCCCCCGGCCCCCCGATCACCGGAACCCCAACGCCGCCAGTCAGGTTCTTCGACGATGGTGCCCTGACGAAGAAAAATGTGGCCCCAGCACTTGCCCGAGCCTAGAATGTGCTGCCGCAACCGTCGGTCTGGTTTGATCTTAGACTGGGAATGAACTCCGTATGCTTAGACTGGGAATGAACTCCGTATGCTTAGACTGGGAATAAACTCCGTATGCCTAAGTCAACCCACGAAACGAGCTTGCGGGCGCTCAGCCGGCCAGAGGGGCGGGATAGGCAAGCCGGGGAACGGTCGGGTCCCATTCTACGTGCTGCCAATGCTGCTGCTGTAACCCTTAATCCGGTCCAATTTTAGACTAGGAATGAACTCCGTATGCCTAAGCCAACCGACGAAACGAGCGGGCGGGCCAGCACTACATCAACCAGAGAGACGGGATGCGCAAGCCGTGGATCGATAGGGTGGTAGGTGGGTTTAGGCACATCTTCATATTTCTGCATGCCAATGCCATTTTTATGGCTTATAAATTCATACAATGGTCCCTTAAGCCTTCACGTGAAGTTTGATGGCAAGACGACTCGTTTTTTATTTTTCATGATTTTTAAAACTTTTTACGGTTCAGGATTTTTTAAATTTTTTCGGAAGGATTTTTGGCCGCAAACTTGGTAGACATGATCCTTGTATTTTTGTTGGCATGCACAAAAAAATCCAGCTAAAAACTTGAAGTGTACAAGATTTTGTGACCATTTGAAAATAGTGTCCCCATTTCAGACATTTTAATGGCTACTGGCAGCAAACCTATAGAATCTCAAATGCTTTTTAAGGTGGTGTGAGTTCTCGAGGTTTGATGAGGAATAGGGGGCCAATATAAGGGCCAAGTACCAGCACCCATCGCACATCATGTGCGCACCCCCTGGCCCCTCTGATCGTCGGAACCCCAATGCTGCCGGTTAGGTTCTTCGGTGATGCTCCGGCGATGGTGCCCCGACGAAGAAAAATGCGACACCAACAAATGCCCGAGCCCAGCATGTGATGTCGTAACCCTCAGTCCGGTCCGATCTTAGACTGGGAATGAACTCCGTATGGTTAGACTGGGAATGAACTCTGTATGCCTAAGTCAACCCACGAAATGAGCGTGCGAGTGTTCAGTCGACCAGAGGGGCGGGATGTGCAAGCTGGGGATCGGTCGGGTCCCCCTCTACGTGCTACTGATTCTGCTACTGTAACCCTCAGTTCGCTTCGATCTTACACTGGGAATGAACTTCGTATGCCTAACCCAGCCGATGAAACGAGCGAACGGACGGGCGGGCGGGCACTATGCCAGCCAGAGAGACAGGATGCGCAAGCCGTGGATCAATAGGGTGGTAGGTGGATTTCACACATCTTCATATTTTTGCATTCCAATGCCATTTTTATGGCTTGTAAATTCATAGAATGGTCCCTTAAGCCTTCACGTGAAGTTTCATGGCAAGACGACTCGTTTTCTATTTTTCATGGTTTTCAAAACTTTTTACGGTTCGAGATTTTTTAAAATTTTTTCGGAAGGATTTTTGGCCACAAACTTGGTAGACGTTATCCTTGTATTTTTGTTGGCATGCACAAAAAAACTCAATTAAAAACTCGAAGTGTACAAGATTTTGTGACCATTTGAAAAAAGTATCCCCATTTCAGACACTTTAATGGTTACTGGCAGCAAACTTGTAAAATCTCAAATGCTCTTTAAGGGGGTGTGAGTTCTTGAGGTTTGATGAGGGATAGGAGGCCAATATAAGGGCCAAGTACCAGCACCAATCGCACATCATGTGCGTACACCCCCTGGCCCCCCCGATCTCCGGAACCCCAATCCCGTCGATCAGGGTCTCCGACGATGCTCCGACGATGATGCCCCGACGAAGAAAAATACGGCACCAACAGATGCTCGAGCCCAGCATGTGCTGTCGTAACCCTCGGTCTGGCCTGATCTTAGACTATGAATGAACTTCGTATGCTTAGATTGGGAATGAACTCCGTATGCCTAAGCCAACCGACGAAACGAGCAAGTGGGCAGGCACTACACCCGGACAGAGAGACGGGATGCGCAAGTCGTGGATCGATAGGGTGGTAGGTGGGTTTAGGCACATCTTCATATTTCTGTGTGCCAATGCCATTTTTATGGCTTGTAAATTCATACAATGGTCCCCAAAGCCTTCACGTGAAGTTTCGTGGCAAGACGACTCGTTTTCTATTTTTCACGATTTTTGAAACTTTTTACGGTTCGAATTTTTTAAAATTTTTTTGGAAGGATTTTTGGCCCCAAACTTGGTAAACGTGATCCTTGTATTTTTGTTGGCATGCACAAAAAAAATCAGCTAAAAACTCGAAGTGTACAACATTTTGTTATCTTTTGAAAAAAGTGTCCCCATTTCAGACACTTTAATGGCTACTGGCAGCAGACCTGTAAAATCTCAAATGCTCTTTAAGGGGGTGTGAGTTCTTGAGGTTTGATGAGGGATAGGGGGCCAATATAAGGGCCAAGTACCAGCACCCATCACACATCTTGTGCGCACACCCCCCGGCCCCCCCGATCGCTAGAACCCCAATGCCATCGGTCAGGTTCTCCGACGATGCTTCGGCGATGGTGCCCCGACAAAGAAAAATGCGGCACCAGCACATGCCCGAGCCCAGCATGTGCTGCCGCAACCCTTGGTCCGGTCCGATCTTTGACTGGGAATGAACTCCGTATGCCTAAGTCAACCCACAAAACGAGTGGGCGGGCACTCAGCCGGCCTGAGGGATGGGAAGCGCAAGCCGGGGATCGGCCGGGTCCCTCTTTGTGTGCTGCCGATCATGCTGCCGTAACCCTCGATCTGGTCTAATCTTAGATCGGGATTGAACTCCATATGCCTAAGCCAACCGACGAAACGAGCGGGCGGGCGGGCACTACGCCGGCCAGAGAGACAGGATGCGCAAGCCGTGGATCGATAGGGTGGTAGGTGGGTTTAGTCACATCTTCATATTTCTACGGGCCAATGCCATTTTTATGACTTGGAAATTCATACAATGGTCCCTTAAGCCTTCACGTGAAGTTTCATGGCAAGACAACTTGTTTTCTATTTTTCACGATTTTCAAAACTTTTTGCGGATCAAAATTTTTTAAAATTTTTGCGAAAGGATTTTTGGCCCCCAAACTTGGTAGACGTGATCCTTGTATTTTTGTTGGAATGCATAAAAAATTCAGCTAAAAACTCGAAGGGTACAAGATTTTGTTATCATTTGAAAAAAGTGTCCCCATTTCAGACACTTTAATGGCTACTGGCAGCAAACCTGTAAAATCTCAAATGCTCTTTAAAGGGGTGTGAGTTCTCGAGGTTTGATGAGGGATAAGGGCCCAATATAAGGGCCAAGAACCAGCACCCATCGCACATCTTGTGTGCACACCCCCCGGCCCCCCGATCGTCGGAACCGTAATGCTGCTAGTCAGGTTCTCCGGTGATGCTTCGACGATGGTGCCCTGGTGAAGAAAAATGCGGCACCAGCACATGCCCGAGCCCAGCATGTGCTGCCGTAACCTTCGATCTGGTCCGATCTTAGACTGGGAATGAACTTCGTATGCCTAAGTCAACCCACGAAACGATCGTACAGGTGCTCAGCCGGACAGAGGGGTGGGATGAGCAAGCTAGGGATCGGTCGGGTCCCCCTCTACGTGCCGCTGATCCTGCTGTTGCAACCCTCAGTCTGGTCTGATCTTAGATTGGGAATGAACTCCGTATGCCTAAGCCAACTGACGAAACGAGCAGACGGGAAGGCCGACGGGCGGGCACTTCGCAGGCCAGAGAGACGGGATGCACAAGTCGTGGATCGATAGGGTGGTAGGTGGGTTTAGGCACATCTTCATATTTCTGTGTGCCAATGCCATTTTTATGGCTTGTAAATTCATACAATGGTCCCTTAAGCCTTCACGTGAAGTTTCATGGCAAGACGACTCATTTTTTATTTTTCATGATTTTTGAAACTTTTTACGGTTCGGGATTTTTTTAAAATTTTTTCGGAAGGCGTTTTGGACCCAAGCTTGGTAGACGTGATCCTTGTATTTTTTTTGGCATGCACAAAAAAATTCAGCTAAAAACTTGAAGTGTACAAGATTTTGTGACCATTTGAAAAAAGTGTCCCCATTTAAGACACTTTCATGGCTACTGGCAGCAAACCTGTAAAATCTCAAATGCTCTTTAACAGGGTGTGAGTTCTCAAGGTTTGATGATGGATAAGGGGCCAATATAAGGGCCAAATACCAGCACCCATCGCATATCATGTGCACACACCCCCTGGCCCCCCGATCGCCAGAACCCTAATGCCGCCGGTCAGGTTCTCCGATGATGCTCCGGCGATGGTGCCCCGGTGAAGAAAAATGGGGCACCAGCACATGCCCGAGCCCAGCATGTGCTGTCCCAACCCTTGGTCCGGTCCGGTCTTAGACTGGGAATGAACTCCGTATGCTTAGATTGGGAATGAACTCCGTATGCCTAAGTCAACCCATAAAACGAGCGTGCGGGAGCTCAACCGGCCAGAGGGGCGGAATGCACAAGCCGAGGATCAGTCGGGTCCCCCTTTGCATGCTGCGGATCCTGCTGCCACAACCCTCAGGTCGGTCCGATCTTAGACTGGGAATGAACTCCGTATGCCTAAGCCAACCGAAGTAACGAGCGGGCGGGCGAGCGGGCACTATACTGACCAGAGAGATGGGATGCGCAAGTCGTGGATCGATAGGGTGGTTGGTGAGTTTAGGCACATCTTCATATTTCTGCATGCCAGTGCCATTTTTATGGCTTGTAAATTCATACAATGGTCCCTTAAGCCTTAACATGAAGTTTCATGGCAAGACGACTCGTTTTCTATTTTTCACGATTTTTGAAACTTTTTGCGATTCGAGATTTTTTAAAATTTTTTCGGAAGGTGTTTTTGCCGCAAACTTGGTAGACGTGATCCTTGTATTTTTGTTGGCATGCACAAAAAAATTCAGCTAAAAACTCAAAGTGTACAAGATTTTGTGACCATTTGAAAAAAGTGTCCCCATTTCAAACACCTTTAATGGCTACTTAGCAGCAAACCTGTTAAAATCTCAAATGCTCTTTTAAGGGGGTGTGAGGTTCTTGAGGTTTTGATGAGGGATAGTGGGGCCATATATGAAGGGGCCAAGTACCAGCAACCCATCGCACATGATGTGCACACACCCCCCGGCCCCCCGATTGCCGGACCCCAATTGCCATCGGTCAGGTTCTCCGATGATGCTCCGACGATGGTGCCCCAACGAAGAACAATGTGGCACCAGCAACTATGCTCGAGCCTAGGCATGTGCCTGTCGCAACCCTCTGTCTGGTTCGATCTTAGACCAGGGAATGAACTCCGTATGCTTCGACTAGTAAAGAACCTTCGTATGCCAAAGTCAACCCATGAAACAAGTGTGCGGGCACTCAGCCGGCTAGAAGGGTGGGATGCGCAAGGCCGAGATCGGTAGGGTCCCCCTCTACGTGCTGCCGATCCTGCTGCCGCAACCCTCAATCCGGTTCGATCTTAGACTGGGAATGAACTCCGTATGCCCAAGCCAATCGACGAAACGAGCAGGCAGGCAGGCAAGCGGGCGGGCACTACGCTGGCTAGAGAGACGGGATGCGAAAGCCATGGATCTTTAGGGTGGTAGGTGGGTTTTGGCACATCTTCATATTTCTACGTGCCAATGTTATTTTTATGGCTTGTAAATTCATACAATGGTCCCTTAAGCCTTCACGTGAAGTTTCATGGCAAGATGACTAGTTTTTTATTTTTCATGATTTTTGAAACCATTTTCGGTTCGGGATTTTTTAAAATTTTTTCAGAAGGAGTTTTGGCACCAAACTTGGTAGACGTGATCCTTGTATTTTTGTTGGCATGCAAAAAAAAATACAGCCACAAACTCGAAGTGTACAAGATTTTGTGACCATTTGAAAAAAGTGTTCCCATTTCAGACACTTTAATGGCTACTGGCAGCAAACCTGTAAAATTAAATGCTCCTTAAGGGGGTGTGAGTTCTCAAGGTTTGATGAGGGATAGGGG
>NW_019168048.1:15919472-15952733 GCF_002303985.1 Durio zibethinus
CCGAACCGCAAAAAATTTCAAAAATCATGAAAAATAAAAAATGAGTCATCTTTCCATGAAACTTCACATGAAGGCTTAAGGGACCATTGTATGAATTTACAAGCCATAAAAATGGCATTGGCACTCAGAAATATGAAGATGTGCCTAAACCCACCTACCACCCTATCGATCCACAGCTTGCGCATCCCGTCTCTCTGGCCGACGTAGTGCCCGCCCGATCGCCGGCCCGCTCGCTCGCTTCGTCGGTTGGCTTAGGCATACAGAGTTCATTCCTAGTCTAAGATCAGACCGGACCGAGGGTTACGGTAGTAGGATCGGCAACACGTAGAGGGGGACCCGACCGATCCTCGGCTTGCGCATCCCGCCCTTCTGGCCACCTGAGCGCCCGCACGTTCGTTTCATGGGTTGACTTAGGCATACGGAGTTCATTCCCAGTCTAAGATTGGATTGTACTGAGGGTTACAGCAGCACATGCCGGGCTCGGGCATATGCTGGTGCCGTATTTTTCTTCGTCGAGGCGCCATCACCGAAGCATCAACGGAGAACTTGACCGACAGCATTGGGGTTCCGACGATCGGGGGGCCGGGGGGTGTGCACACATGATGTGCGATGGGTGCTGGTTGTTGGCCCTTATATTTTTTGCCTATCCCTCTTCAAACCTCGAGAACTCACACCCCCTTAAAGAGCATTTGAGATTTTACAGGTTTTCTACCAGTAGCCATTAAAGTGTCTGAAATGGGGACACTTTTTTCAAATGGTCACAAAATCTTGTATACTTCGAGTTTTTCGCTGAATTTTTTTTTGCATGCCAACAAAAATACAAGGATCACGTCTACCAAGTTTGGGGCCAAAACTCCTTCTGAAAAAATTTTAAAAAATCCCAAACCGCAAAAAGTTTCAAAAATGGTGAAAAATAGAAACGAGTCGTCTTGCCATGAAACTTCACGTGAAGGCTTAAGGGACCATTGTATGAATTTACAAGCCATAAAAATGGCATTGGCATGCAGAAATATGAAGATGCGCCTAAACCCACCTACCACCCTATCGATCCACGGCTTACGCTTCCCGTCTCTCTGGCCAGCGTAGTGCCCGCTCGTTCGTTTCGTCGGTTGGCTTAGGCATACGGAGTTCATTCCCAGTCTAAGATCAAACCAAACTGAGGGTTAAGACAGCAGGATCGACAGCAGGCAGAGGGGGACCCGGTTGATCCCTAGCTTGCGCATCCCGCCCTTCTGGCTGACTGAGCACCAGCACGCTCGTTTCATGGGTAGACTTAGGCATACGGAGTTTATTCCCAGTCTAAGCATACGGAGTTCATTCCCAGTCTAAGATCGGACCAGACCAAGGGTTGCGGCAGCACATGCTGGGCTCGGGCATTTGTTGGTGTCGCATTTTTCTTCGTCGGAGCATCCTCGAAGAACCTGACCGGAGGCATTGGGGTTCCAACAATCGGGGGGCCGGGGGGTGTGCGCACATGATGTGTGATGGGTACTGGTACTTGGCCCTTATATTGGCCCCTTATCCCTCATCAAACATCGAGAACTCACACCCCCTTAAAGAGCATTTGAGAGTTTACAGGTTTGCTGCCAGTAGCCATTAAAGTGCCTGAAATGGGGACACTTTTTTCAAATGGTCACAAAATCTTGTACACTTCAAGTTTTAGCTGAATTTTTTTTGCATGCCAAAAAAAATACAAGGATCACGTTTACTAAGTTTGATGCCAAAACTCCTTCCGAAAAAAATTTAAAAAATCCCGAACCGTAAAGAGTTTCAAAAATCGTGAAAAATAGAAACGAGTCGTCTTGCCATGAAACTTCACATGAAGGCTTAAGGGACCATTGTATGAATTTACAAGAAATCAAAATGGCATTGGCACATAGAAATATGAAGAAGTACCTAAACCCACCTACCACCCTATCGATCCCCGACTTCCGCATCCCATCTCTCGGGCAACGTAGTGCCTGCCTGCCTACCCGTCCGCTCGTTTCGTCAGTTGGCTTAGGCATACGGAGTTCATTCCCAGTCTAAGATCAGACCAGACTGAGTGTTCTAGTAGCAGGATCGGCAGTACGCAGCGGGGGACCCGACCGATCCCCGACTTGTGCATCCCGCTCCTCTGGTCGGCTGAGCGCCCGCACGCTCGTTTCATGGGTTGACTTAGGCATACGGAGTTCATTCCCAGTCTAAGCATACGGAGTTCATTCCCAGTCTAAGATCGGACCAAAACAAGGGTTGTGAAAGCACATGCTGGGCTCGGGCATGTGCTGGTGCCGCATTTTTCTTCGTTGGGGCACCATCGCCGGAGCATCGTCGGAGAACCTGACCGGTGACATTTGAGGTTCCGACGATCAGGGGGGCTGGGGGGTGTGCACACATGATGTGTGATGGGTGCAGGTACTTGGCCCTCATATTGGCCCCCTATCCCTCATCAAACCTCGAGAACTCACACCCCCATAAAGAGCATTTGAGATTTTACAAGTTGCTGCCAGTAGCCATTAAAGTGTCTAAAATGGGGACACTTTTTTCAAATGGTTACAAAACCTTGTACACTTCGATTTTTTTGCTGAATTTTTTTATGCATGCCAACAAAAATACAAGGATCACGTCTACCAACTTCGGGGCTAAAAACTCCTTCCAAAAAAATTTTAAAAAATCCCAAACCGCAAAAATTTTGAAAATCGTGAAAAATAGAAAACGAGTCTTCTTGCCATGAAACTTCACGTGAAGGCTTAAGGGACCATTGTTTGAATTTACAATCCATAAAGTGGCATTGGCATGCAGAAATATGAAGATATGCCTAAACCCACCTACCACCCTATCGATCCACGGCTTGTGCATCCCGTCTCTCTGGCCGGCGTAGTGCCCGCCTGCCCGCCCGCTTGTTTCTTCGGTTGGCTTAGGCATATGGAGTTCATTCCCAATCTAAGATTGGACCAGATCGAGGGTTGTGGTAGCAGGATCGGCAGCACGCAGAGGGGGACCTGACCGATCCCCGGCTTGCGCATCCCACCCCTCTGGCTGACTGAGCGCCCGTACGCTCGTTTCGTCGGTTGACTTAGGCATATGGAGTTCATTCCCAGTCTAAGCATGTG
Source organism: Durio zibethinus (assembly GCF_002303985.1). The sequence goes on from NW_019168048.1 coordinate 15,922,565, forward strand.
GAGTTCATTCCCAGTCTGAGATCGGACAGGAACTAGGGTTACAGCAGCACATGCTGGGCTCGGACATGTGCTGGTGCTGCATTTTTCTTCATCGAGGCACCATCACCGGAGCATCGCCGGAGAACTTGACCGACGGCATTGGGGTTTCGACGATCGGGGGGCCTGGGGGGGTGTGCGCCCATGATGTGCGATGGGTGTAGGTACTTGGCCCTCATATTGGCCCCCTATCCCTCATCAAACCTCGAGAACTCACACCCCCATAAAGAGCATTTGAGATTTTACAAGTTGCTGCCAGTAGCCATTAAAGTGTCTAAAATGGGGACACTTTTTTCAAATGGTTACAAAACCTTGTACACTTCGATTTTTTTGCTGAATTTTTTTATGCATGCCAACAAAAATACAAGGATCACGTCTACCAACTTCGGGGCTAAAACTCTTTCCAAAAAAATTTTAAAAAATCCCAAACCGTAAAAATTTTGAAAATCGTGAAAAATAGAAAACGAGTCTTCTTGCCACGAAACTTCACGTGAACGCTTAAGGGACCATTGTTTGAATTTACAATCCATAAAAGTGGCATTGGCATGCAGAAATATGAAGATATGCCTAAACCCACCTACCACCCTATCGATCCACGGCTTGTGCATCCCGTCTCTCTGGCCGGCGTAGTGCCCGCCTGCCCGCCCGCTTGTTTCTTCGGTTGGCTTAGGCATATGGAGTTCATTCCCAATCTAAGATTGGACCAGATCGAGGGTTGTGGTAGCAAGATCGGCAGCACGCAGAGGGGGACCCGGCCGATCCCCGGCTTGCGCATCCCACCCCTCTGGCTGACTGAGCGCCCGTACGCTCGTTTCGTCGGTTGACTTAGGCATATGGAGTTCATTCCCGGTCTAAGCATGTGGAGTTCATTCCCAGTCTAAGATCGGACAGGAACTAGGATTGCAGCAGCACATGCTGGGCTCGGGCATGTGCTGGTGCTGCATTTTTCTTCATCGAGGCACCATCACCGGAGCATCGCCGGAGAACTTGACCGACGGCATTGGGGTTTCGACGATCGGGGGGCCTGGGGGGGTGTGCGCCCATGATGTGCGATGGGTGTAGGTACTTGGCCCTCATATTGGCCCCCTATCCCTCATCAAACCTCGAGAACTCACACCCCCATAAAGAGCATTTGAGATTTTATAGGTTTGCTGCCAGTAGCCACTAAAGTGTCTGAAATGGGGACACTTTTTTCAAATGGTTACAAAATCTTGTACACTTCAAGTTTTTAGCTGAATTTTTTTGTGCATGCCAACAAAAATACAAGGATCATGTGCTAGTGTCGCATTTTTCTTCGTCGGGGCACCATCGTCGGAGCATCGCTGGAGAACCTAACCGGCGGCATTGGGATTCCAACGATCGGGAGGGCCGGGGGGTGCGCACATGATCTGCGATGGGTGCTGGTACTTGGCCCTTATATTGGCCCCCTATCCCTCATCAAACCTCAAAAACTCACTCCCCCTTAAAGAGCATTTGAGATTTTACAGGTTTGCTGCTAGTAGCCATTAAAGTGTCTGAAATGGGAACACTTTTTTCAAATGGTCAGAAAATCTTGTACACTTTGAGTTTTAGGCTGAATTTTTTTTGCATGCCAACAAAAATACAAGGATCACGTCTACCAAGTTTGGGGCCAAAACTCCTTCCAAAAAAGTTTTAAAAAAATCTCGAACTATAAAAATTTTCAAAAATCATGAAAAATAAAAAACGAGTCGTCTTGCCATGAAACTTTACGTGAAGGCTTAAGGGACCATTGTATGAATTTACAAGTCATAAAAATGGCATTGGCATGCATAAATATGAAGATGTGCCTAAACCCACCTACCACCCTATCAATTCACGCTTGCGCATCCCGTCTCTCTGGCCGGCGTAGTGCCCACCCGCCCGCCCACCCACTCATTTTGTCAGTTGGCTTAGCCATACGGAGTTCATTCCGGTCTAAGATCGGATCAGATCGAGGGTTGCGGTAGCAGGATCGGCAGCATGCAGAGGGGGACCCGGTTGATCCCTGGCTTTCGCATCCCGCCCCTCTGGCCAGCTGAACGCCCGCACGCTCATTTCGTGGGTTGACTTAGGCATACGGAGTTCATTACCAATCTAAAATCGAACCGGACCGAGGGTTGCGGCAGCACATGCTGGGCTCGAGCATGTGCTGGTGCCGCATTTTTCTTCGTTGGGGCACCATCGTCGGAGAATCGTCGGAGAACCTGACTGGCGGCATTGGGGTTCCGACGATCGGGGGGCCGGGGAGGGTGTGCGCGCATGATGTGCGATGGGTGCTGGTACTTGGCCCTTATATTGGCCCTCTATCCCTCATCAAACCTCAAGAACTCACACCCCCTTAAAGAGCATTTGAGATTTTACAAGTTTGCTGCCAGTAGCCATTAAAGTGTCTGCAATGGGGACACTTTTTTCAAATGGTCACAAAATCTTGTACACTTCGAGTTTTTAGCTGAATTTTTTTGTGCATGCCAACGAAAATACAAGGATCATGTCTACTAGGTTTGGGGCCAAAACTCCTTCCAAAAAAATTTTAAAAAATCTTGAACCGTAAAAAGTTTTGAAAATCGTGAGAAATTGAAAATGAGTCGTCTTGCCATGAAACTTCACGTGAAGGCTTAAGGGACCGTTGTATGAATTTACAAGCCATAAAAATGGCATTGGCATGTAGAAATATGAAGATGTGCCTAAACCCACCTTCCACCCTATCGATCCACGGCTTGCGCATCCCGTCTCTCGGCCGACGTAGTGCCCGCCCGCCCGCCCACCCGCCCACTCTTTTCCTCGGTTGGCTTAGGCATACGGAGTTCATTCCCAGTCTAAGCTCGAACTGAACTGAAGGTTACGGTAGCAGGATTGGTAGCACATAGAAGGGGACCCGATCAATCCCCGGCCTACACATCCCGCCCCTCTGGACGACAGAGCGCCCGCACGCTCGTTTCATGGGTTGACTGAGGCATACGGAGTTCATTCCCAGTCTAAGCATACGGAGTTCATTCCCAGTCTAAGATCGGACTGGACCAAGGGTTGCGGTAGCACATGCTGGGCTCGGGTATGTGCCCGTGCCGTATTTTTCTTCGTCGGGGCACCATCATCGGAGCATCGCCGGAGAACCTGACCGGCGGCATTGGGGTTCCGACGATCGGGGAGCCGAAGGGGGGTGTGAGCACATGATGTGCGATGGGTGTTGGTACTTGGCCCTTATATTGGCCTCCTATCCCTCATCAAACCTTGAGAACTCGCACTTCCTTAAAGAGCATTTGTGATTTTACAGGTTTGCTGCCAGTAGCCATTAAAGTGTCTGAAATGGGGACACTTTTTTCGAATGGTCACAAAATCTTGTACACTTTGAGTTTTTAGCTGAATTTTTTTGCGCAGGCCAACAAAAATACAAGGATCACGTCTACTAGGTTAGGGGCCAAAACTACTTCTGAAAAAATTATAAAAAATCCCGAACCATAAAAAGTTTTGAAAATCGTGAAAAATAGAAAACGAGTCATCTTGCCATGAAACTTCACGTGAAGGCTTAAGGGACCATTGTATGAATTTGCAGGCCATAAAAATGGCATTGGCATGCAGAAATATGAAGATGTGCCTAAACCCACCTACCACCCTATTGATCCACGGCTTGCGCATCCCATCTCTCTGGCCGGCGTAATGCCCGCCCGCCCGCCCGCCCGTTCTCTAGTTTCGTCAGTTGGCTTAGGCATACGGAGTTCACTCCCAGTCTAAGATTAGATCGGATCGAGGGTTACAGTAGCAAGATTAGCAGCATGCAGAGGGGGACCTGGTCGATCCTTGGCTTACGCATCCCGCCCCTCTGGCCGATTGAGCGCCCACATGCTCGTTTTGTGGGTTGACTTAGGCATACAGAGTTCATTCCTAGTCTAAGCATATGGAGTTCATTCCCAGTCTAAGATCAAACCGGACCGAGATTTGCGGCAGCACATGTTGGGCTTGGGCATGTGCTGGTGTCGCATTTTTCTTCGTCGGGGCACCATCGCCGGAGCATCGTCGGAGAACCTGACCGACGGCATTGGGGTTCTGGCGATCGAGGGAGCCGGGGGGTGTGTGCACATGATGTGCGATGGGTGCTGGTACTTGGCCCTTATATTGGCCCCCTATCCCTCATCAAACCTAGAGAACTCACACCCCCTTAAAGAGTATTTGAGATTTTACAGGTTTGCTGCCAGTAGCCATTAAAGTGTTTGAAATGGGGACACTTTTTTCAAATTGTCACAAAATCTTGTACACTCCGAGTTTTTAGCTGAATGTTTTTGTGCATGCCAACAAAAATAGAAGGATCACATCTACCAAGTTTTGGGCCAAAACTCCCTAAAAAAATTTTAAAAAATCCCGAACCGTAAAAAGTTTTGAAAATCGTGAAAAATAGAAAATGAGTCATCTTGCCATGAAACTTCACGTGAAGGCTTAAGGGACCATTGTATGAATTTAGAAGCCATAAAAATGGCATTGGCATGTGGAAATATGAACACGTGCCTAAACCCACCTACCACCTTATCGATCCATGGCTTGCGCATCCCGTCATTCTGGCCAGCGTAGTGCTCGCCCGCCCGTCCGCCCGCTCGTTTCATCGATTGGCTTAAGATACGGAGTTTATTCCTAGTCAAAGATCGGACCAGACCATGGGTTGCGGCAGCAGGATCGGTAGCACGTAGAGGGGGACCCGACCGATCCCCGGCTTGCGCATCCCGCCCCTCTGGCTGTCTGAGCGCCCGTACGCTCGTTTCGTGGGTTGACTTAGGCATACGGAGTTCATTCCCAGTCTAAGCATATGAAGTACATTCCCAGTCTAAGATCGGACCGGACCGAGGGTTGTGGCAGCACATGCTAACCTCGGGCATGTGTTGGTGTCACATTTTTCTTCGTTGGGGCACCATTGCTGAAGCACCATCGAAAAACCTAACCGACGGCATTAGGGTTCCAGCAATCGGGGGGGTCAGGGGGGTTGTGCGCACATGATGTGTGATGGATGCTGGTACTTGGCCCTTATATTGGCCTCCAATCCTTCATCAAACCTCGAGAACTCACACCCCCTTAAAGAGCATTTGACATTTTATAGGTTTGCTGCCAGTAGCCATTAAAGTGTCTAAAATGGGACACCTTTTTTCAAATGGTCACAAAATCTTGTACACTTCGAGTTTTTAGCTGAATTTTTTTTTGCATGCCAACAAAAATACAAGGATCATGTCTACCAAGTTTGGGGCCAAAACACCTTCTGAAAAAATTTGAAAAAATCTCGAACCGCAAAAAGTTTTGAAAATCATGAAAAATAGAAAACAAGTTGTCTTGCCATCAAACTTCACGTGAAGGCTTAAAGGACCATTGTATGAATTTATAAGCCATAAAAATGGCATTGGCATGCAGAAATATGAAGATGTGCCTAAACCCACCTGCCACCCTATCGATCCACGGCTTGTGCATCCCGTCTCTCTAGCCGGCGTAGTGCCCGTCCGTCCGCCCGCCTGTTCGTTTCGTCGGTTGGCTTAGGCTTATGGAGTTCATTCCCAGCCTTAGATCGGACCGGACTGAGGGTTGCGACAGCAGGATCAGTAGCACGCAGAGAGAGGGCCTAGTCGATCCCCAGCTTGCACATCCCGCCCCTCTGGCCGGCTGAGCGCCCGCACGTTCGTTTTGTGGGTTGACTTAGGCATACGGAGTTCATTCCCAATCTAAGCATACAGAGTTCATTCCCAGTCTAAGATCGGACCGGACCGAGGGTTGCGACAGCACATGCTAGGCTCGAGCATGTGTTGGTGCCGCATTTTTCTTCGCCGGGGCACCATCGTCGGAGCATCGCCTGAGAACCTAACCGGCGGCATTGAGGTTCCGGTGATCGGGGGGCCGGGGGGGTGTGCACACATGATGTGCGATGGGTGCTGGTACTTGGTCCTTATATTGGCCCCCTATCCCTCATCAAACCTCGAGAACTCACACCCCCTTAAAGAGCATTTGAGATTTTACAGGTTTGCTGCCAGTAGCCATTAAAGTGTCTGAAATGGGGAAACTTTTTTCAAATGGTCACAAAATCTTGTACACTTCGATTTTTTAGCTGAATTTTTTTGTACATGCCAACAAAAATACAAGGATCACGTCTACCAAGTTTGGGGCCAAAACTCCGTTCGAAAAAATTTTAAAAAATCCCAAATCGTAAAAAGTTTTAAAAATTATGAAAAATAGAAAACAAGTTGTCTGGCCGACGTAGTGCCCTGTCCGTCCACCCGCCCGCTCGTTTCGTCGGTTGGCTTAGGCATACGAAGTTCATTCCCAGTCTAAGATTGGACCAAATTGAGAGTTACGGCAGCAGAATCGACAGCATGCAGAGGGGGACCCGGTCGATCCCTGGCTTGCGAATCCCACCCCTTTGGCAGGCTGAGTGCCCGCACGCTCGTTTCGTGGGTGAGTTAGGCATACAAAGTTCATTCCCAGTCTAAGCATACGGAGTTCATTCCCAGTCTAAGATCGGACCGGACCAAGGGTTACGGTAGCACATGCTGGGCTCGGGCATATGCTGGACCCACATTTTTCTTCGCCGGGGTGCCATCGTCGGAGCATCATCGGAGAACCTGACTGACGGCATTGGGGTTCCAACGATCGGGGGCAACGGGGGGTGTGCGCACATGATGTGCGATGGGTACTGGTACTTGGCCCTTATATTGGCCCCCTATCCCTCATCAAGCCTCGAGAACTCACACCCCCTTAAAGAGCATTTGAGATTTTCCAGGTTTGCTGCCAGTAGCCACTAAAGTGTTTGAAATGGGGACACATTTTTCAAATGGTCACAAAATCTTGTACACTTTGAGTTTTTAGCTGAATTCTTTTGTGCAAGCCAACAAAATACAAGGATCACGTCTACCAAGTTTGGGGCCAAAACTCCATACGAAAAAATTTTAAAAAATCTCAAACCTCAAAAAGTTTTGAAAATCATGAAAAATAGAAAACGAGTCGTCTTGCCATGAAACTTCACGTGAAGGCTTAAGGGACCATTGTATGAATTTACAAGCAATAAAAATGGTATTGGAACGTAGAAATATGAAGATGTGCCTAAACCCACTACCACCCTATCGATCCACAGCTTGTGCATCCCGTCTCCCTGGCCGGCGTAATGCCCGCCCACCTGCCCGCCCGCTCGTTTCGTCAGTTGGCTTAGGCATACGGAGTTCATTCCCAGTCTAAGATCTGACCACTGTATGAATTTACAAGCCATAAAACTGGCTTTGGCATGCAGAAATATGAAGATGTGACTAATCCCACCTACCACCCTATCGATCCACGGCTTGCATATCCCACCTCTCTGGCCGACGTAGTGCCTGTCTGCCCACCCGCTTGTTTAATTGGTTGGCTTAGGCATACGAAGTTCATTCCCAATCTAAGATCAGACCAGACTGAGGGTTACGATAGCAAGATCGGTAGCACGCAGAGAGGGACACGGTCGATCCCCGACTTGCGCATCGCACCCCTCTGGCCGGCTGAGCGCCCGTATGCTCGTTTTGTGGGTTGACTTAGGCATACGGAGTTCATTCCCAGTCTAAGTTCGGATCGAATCAAGGGTTATAGCAGCACATGCTAGGCTCGGGCTTGTGCTGGTGCCGTATTTTTTTTCGTCGGGACACCATCGTCGAAGCATCGCCAGAGAACCTGGCAGACGGATTTGGGGTTCCGGCAATCGGGGGGCCGAGGGGGGTGTGCGAACATGATGTGCGATGGGTGCAGGTACTTGGCCCTTATATTGGCCCCCTATCCCTCATCAAACCTCGAGAACTCACACCCCCTTAAAGAGCATTTGAGATTGTACAGGTTTGCAGCCAGTAGCCATTAAAGTGTCTAAAATGGGCACACTTTTTTCAAATGGTCAAAAAATCTTGTAAGCTTCGAGTTTTTAGCTGAATTTTTTTGTGCACGCCAACAAAAATACAAGGATCACGTCTACCAAGTTTGGGGTCAAAACCCCTTCCAAAAAAATTTTAAAAAATCCCAAATGTTAAAAAGTTTTGAAAATTATGAAAAATAGAAAACGAGTCATCTGGCCGACGTAGTGCCCGCCCGCCCACCCGTCCGCTCATTTCGTCAGTTGGCTTAGGCATACAGAGTTCATTCCCAGTCTAAGATTGAACCGAACTGAGGGTTACGACAGCAGAATCGACAGCACGCAGAGGGGGACTCGGTCGATCCCTGGCTTGCGCATCCCACCCCTTTGGCCGGTTGAGTGCTCGCACGCTCGTTTCGTGGGTTGAGTTAGGCATACAGAGTTCATTCCCAGTCTAAGCATATGGAGTTCATTCCCAGTCTAAGATCGGATCGGACCAAGGGTTACGGTAGCACATGCTGGGCTCGGGCATGTGCTGGTGCCACATTTTTCTTCGTCGGGGTGCCATCGCCGGAGCATCGTCGGAGAACCTGACCGACGGTATTGGGGTTCCGACGATCGGGGGCGCCAGGGGGGTGTGCGCACATGATGTACGATGGGTGTTGGTACTTGGCCCTTATATTGGCCCCCTATCTCTCATCAAACCTCGAGAACTCACACCCCTTTAAAGAGCATTTGAGATTTTACAGGTTTGCTGCCAGTAGCCACTAAAGTGTGTGAAATGGGGACACATTTTTCAAATGGTCACAAAATCTTGTACACTTCAATTTTTTAGCTGAATTCTTTTGTGCAAGCCAACAAAATACAAGGATCACGTCTACCAAGTTTAGGGCCAAAACTCCATCTGAAAAAATTTTAAAAAATCTCGAACCTCAAAAAGTTTCGAAAATCATGAAAAATAGAAAACGAGTAGTCTTGCCATGAAACTTCACGTGAAGGCTTAATGGACCATTGTATGAATTTACAAGCCATAAAAATGGTATTGGAATGTAGAAATATGAAGATGTGCCTAAACCCACTACCACCCTATCGATCCACAGCTTGTGCATCCCGTCTTCCTGGCCGGCGTAGTGCCCACACACTTGCCCGCCCGCTCATTTCGTCAGTTGGCTTAGGCATACGGAGTTCATTCCCAGTCTAAGATCTGACCACTGTATGAATTTACAAGCCATAAAACTGGCTTTGGCATGCAGAAATATGAAGATGTGACTAATCCCACCTACCACCCTATCGATCCACGGCTTGCATATCCCACCTCTCTGGCCGACGTAGTGCCTGTCTGCCCACCCGCTTGTTTAATTGGTTGGCTTAGGCATACGAAGTTCATTCCCAGTCTAAGATCAGACCAGACTGAAGGTTGCGGCAGCAAGATCGGTAGCACGTAGAGAGGGACCCGACCGATCCCCGGCTTGCGCATCTCGCCCCTTTGGCCGGCTGAGCGCCGTACGCTCGTTTCGTGGGTTGACTTAGTCATACGGAGTTCATTCCCAGTCTAAGTTTGGATTGAACCGAGGGTTGCAGCAGCACATGCTGGGCTCGGGCTTGTGCTGGTGCCGCATTTTTCTTCGTCGGGGCACCATCTTCAGAGCATCGTCGGAGAACCTTGGCAGACGGCATTGAGGTTTTGACGATCGGGGGGCCGAGGGGGGTGTGCGGACATGATGTGCGACGGGTACAGGTACTTGGCCCTTATATTGGCCCTCTATCCCTCATCAAACCTCGAGAACTCACACCCCCTTAAAGAGCATTTGAGATTGTACAGGTTTGCAGCCAGTAGCCATTAAAGTGTCTGAAATGTGGACACTTTTTTCAAATGGTCAAAAAATCTTGTAAGCTTCGAGTTTTTAGCTGAATTTTTTTGTGCATGCCAACAAAAACACAAGGATCACGTCTACCAAGTTTGGGGCCAGAACTCCTTCCAAAAAAATTTTAAAAAATCCCGAACCATAAAAAGTTTTTAAAATCGTGAAAAATAAAAAACGAGTCGTCTTCCCATAAAACTTCACGTGAAGGCTTAAGGGACCATTGTATGAATTTACAAGCCATAAAAATGGCATTTGCATGTAGAATATATGAAGATGTGCCTAAACCCACCTACCACCCTATCGATCCGTGGCTTGCGCATCCCGCCTCTCTAGCCGGCGTAGTGCCTGCCCGCCCGTCCGTTTGCCTGCTCATTTTGTCTGTTGGCTTAGGCATACGGAGTTCATTCCTAGTCTATGATCAGACCAGATCAAGGGTTATGACAGCAGGATGGGCAGCACGTAGAAGGGGACACGGTCGATCCCCTGCTTACGCATCCCGCCCTTCTGGCCGGCTGAGCGCCCGTACGCTTGTTTCGTGGGTTAACTTAGGCATACGGAGTTCATTCCCAGTCTAAGCATACGGAGTTCATTCCCAATCTAAGATTGGATCGGATCGAGGGTTGTGGCTGCACATGCTAGGCTCGGGCATGTGCTGGTGCTGCATTTGTCTTCACCGGGGCACCATCGTCGGAGCATCGCCAGAGAACCTGACCGATAGCATTGGGGTTTCGACGATCGAGGGGGCCGGGGGGGTGTGCGCACATGATGTGTGATGGGTGCTGGTACTTGCCTTTATATTGGCCCCCTATCCCTCATCAAACCTCGAGAACTCACACCCCCTTAAAGAGCGTTTGAGATTTTACAGGTTTGCTGCCAGTAGCCATTAAAGTGTCTAAAATGGGGACACTTTTTTCAAATGGTCACAAAATCTTGTACACTTTGAGTTTTTAGCTGAATTTTTTTGTGCATTCCAAAAAAAATACAAGGATCACGTCTACCAAGTTTGGGGCCAAAACTCCTTCCAATAAAATTTTAAAAAATCCTGAACCGTAAAAAGTTTCATAAGTCGTGAAAAATAGAAAACGAGTTGTCTTGCCATGAAACTTCACGTGAAGGCTTAAGGGACCATTGGATGAATTTACAGGCCATAAAAATGGCATTGGCATGCAGAAATATGAAGATGTGCCTAAACCCACCTACCACCCTATCGATCCACGGCTTGCGCATCCCGTCTCTCGGGTCGACATAGTGCTCGCCCGCCCGCCTGCCTGTCCGCTCGTTTCGTTGCTTGTCTTAGGCATACGGAGTTCATTCACAGTCTAAGATCAGACTGGACCAAGGGTTGCCACAGCAGGATTGGCAGCACGCAGAGGGGTACCCGACCGAACCCCAGCTTGCGCATCCCACCCCTCTTGCCGGCTGAGCGCCTGCACGCTCGTTTCATGGGTTGACTTAGGCATATGGAGCTCATTCCCAGTCTAAGCATACGGAGTTCATTCCCAATCAAAGATTGGACTGGATTGAGGGTTGTGGCAGCACATGCTGGGCTTGGGCATGTGCTGGTGCCGTATTTTTCTTCGTCGGGGCACCATCGCCAGAGCATCGTCGGAGAACCTGACCGGCGGCATTGGGGTTCCGGCGATCGGGGGGCGGGGGGTGTGCGCACATATGTGCGATGGGTGCTGGTACTTGGCCCTTATATTGGCCCCTATCCCTCATCAAACCTCAAGAACTCACACCCCCTTAAAGAGCATTTGAGATTTTACAGGTTTGCTGCCAGTAGCCATTAAAGTCTCTGAAATGGGGACACTTTTTTCAAATGGTCACAAAATCTTGTACACTTCGAGTTTTTAGCTGAATTTTTTTGTGCTTGCCAACAAAAATACAAGGGTCACGTCTACCAAGTTTGGTGACAGAAATCCTTTCAAAAAAATTTTAAAAAATCCCGAACCGCAAAAAGTTTCAAAAATCGTAAAAAATAGAAAACGAGTCCTCCTGCCATGAAACTTCACGTGAAGGCTTAATGGACCATTGTATGAAGTTACTAGCCATAAAAATGGCATTGGCCCACAGAAATATGAAGATGTGCCTAAACCCACCTAGCACCCTATCGAACCACGACTTTCGCATCCCGTCTCTCTGGCCGACGTTGTGCCCGCCCGCCCGCCCGCTCGTTTTGTCGATTGGCTTAGGCATACGAAGTTCATTCCCAGTCTAAGATCAGACCAGATCGAGGGTTGCGACAGCACATGCTGGGCTCGGGAATGTGCTGGTGCCGTATTTTTCTTCGTTGGGGCACCATCGCCGAAGCTTCGCCGGAGAACTTGACCTGCGGCATTGGGGTTCCAGCGATCGGGGGGGCCGGCGGGTGTGCGCACATGATGTGTGATGGGTGCTGGTACTTGGCCCTTATATTGGCCCCCTATCCTTCATCAAACCTTGAGAACTCTCACCCCCTTAAAGAGCCTTTGAGATTTTACAGGTTTGCTGCCAGTAGCCATTAAAGTGTCTGAAATGGGGACACTTTTTTCAAATGGTCACAAAATCTTGTACACTTCGAGTTTTTAGCTGAATTTTTTTGTGCATGCCAACAAAAATAAAAGGATCACATCTACCATGTTTGGGGCCAAAAATCCTTTCGAAAAAATTTTAAAAAATCTCGAACCCCAAAAAGTTTTGAAAATTGTGGAAAATAGAAAACGAGTCGTCTTGCCATGAAACTTCACGTGAAGGCTTAAGGACCATTGTATGAATTTCCAAGCCATAAAAATGGCATTGGCACGTAGAAATATGAAGATGTGCCTAAAACCACCTACCACCCTATCGATCGATGGCTTGCGCATCCCGTCTCTCTGGCCGGCGTAGTGCCCGCCTGCCCGCTCATTTCGTTGGTTGGCTTAGGCATACGTAGTTCATTCCCAGTCTAAGATCGAACCAGATCGAGGGTTGTGGCAGCAGGATCAGCAGCATGCGGAGGGGGACCCGACCGATCCCCGACTTGCGCATCCCGCCCCTCTGGCTGGCGGAGCGCTCGTACGCTCGTTCCGTAGGTTAATTTAGGCATACGGAGTTCATTCCCAGTCTAAGCATACGGAGTTCATTCCCAGTCTAAGATCGGACCAGACCGAGGGTTGCAACAACACATGCTGGGCTTGGGCATGTGCTGGCGCCGCATTTTTCTTCACCGGGGCACCATCAACGAAGCATCGCCGGAGAACCTTACCAGCGGCAATAGGGTTTCGGCGATCGGGGGGGCCGGGGGGGTTGTGCGCACATCATGTGCGATGGGTGCTGGTACTTGGTGCTTATATTAGCCCCCTATCCCTCACCAAACCTCAAGAACTCACACCTTTTTAAAGAGCATTTGAGATTTTACAGGTTTGCTGCCAGTAGCCATTAAAGTGTTTGGAATGGGGACACTTTTTTAAAATGGTCACAAAATCTTGTACACTTCGAGTTTTTAGCTGAAGTTTTTTGTGAATGCCAAAAAAAATACAAGGATCATGTCTACCAAGTTTGGGGCCAAAACTCCTTCCAAAAAATTTTAAAAAATCTCGAACCACAAAAAGTTTCAAAAATTGTGGAAAATAGAAAACAAGTCGTCTTGCCATGAAACTTCACGTGAAGGCTTAAGGGACCATTGTATGAATGAACAAGCCATAAAAATGGCATTGGCACGCAGAAATATGAAGATGTGCCTAAACCCACCTACCAGACTATCGATCCACGGCTTGCGCATCCCGTCTCTCTGGCCGACGTAGTGCCCGCCCGCCCGCCCACTCGTTTTGTCGGTTGGCTTAGGCATACGAAGTTCATTCCCAGTCTAAGATCAGACCAGATCGAGGGTTGCGACAGCACATGCTGGGCCCAAGAATGTGCTGGTGCCGTATTTTTCTTCGTCGGGGCACCATCGCCGAAGCTTCACCGGAGAACTTGACCGGCGGCATTAGGGTTCCAGCGATCGGGGGGGCCGGGGGGGTGTGCGCACATGATGTGCGATGGGTGCTGGTACTTGGCCCTTATATTGGCCCCCTATCCCTCATCAAACCTTGAGAAATCGCACCCCCTTAAAGAGCCTTTGAGATTTTACAGGTTTGCTGCCAGTAGCCATTAAAGTGTCTGAAATGTGGACACTTTTTTCAAATGGTCACAAAATCTTGTACACTTCGAGTTTTTAGCTGAATTTTTTTGTGCATGCCAACAAAAATAAAAGGATCACGTCTACCATGTTTAGGGCCAAAAATCCTTTCAAAAAAATTTTAAAAAATCCCGAACCGTAAAAAGTTTTGAAAATCGTGAAAAATAGAAAACGAGTCGTCTTGCCATGAAACTTCACGTGAAGGCTTAAGGACCATTATATGAATTTCCAAGCCATAAAAATGGCATTGGCACATAGAAATATGAAGATGTGCCTAAAACCACCTACCACCCTATCGATCGATGGCTTGCGCATCCCGTCTCTCTGGCCGGCGTAGTGCCCGCCTGCCCGCTCATTTCGTTGGTTGGCTTAGGCATACGTAGTTCATTCCCAGTTTAAGATCGGACCAGATCGAGGGTTGTGGCAGCAAGATCAACAACATGCAGAGGGGGACCCGACCGATCCCTGACTTACGCATCCCGCCCCTCTGGCCGGCTGAGCGCTCGCACGCTCGTTCCGTAGGTTGATTTAGGCATACAGAGTTCATTCCCAGTCTAAGCATACGGAGTTCATTCCCAGTCTAAGATCGGACCAGACCGAGGGTTGCAACAACACATGCTGGGCTTGGGCATGTGCTGGCGTCGCATTTTTCTTCACCGGGGCACCATCACCGAAGCATCGCCGGAGAACCTTACCAGCGGCAATAGGGTTTCGGCGATCGGGGGGGCCGGGGGGGTTGTGCGCACATGATGTGCGATGGGTGCTGGTACTTGGTGCTTATATTAGCCCCCTATCCCTCACCAAACCTCGAGAACTCACACCCTTTTAAAGAGCATTTGAGATTTTAAAGGTTTGCTGCTAGTAGCCATTAAAGTGTCTGGAATGGGGACACTTTTTCCAAATGGTCACAAAATCTTGTACACTTCGAGTTTTTAGCTGAAGTTTTTTTGAATGCCAAAAAAAATACAAGGATCATGTCTACCAAGTTTGGGGCCAAAACTCCTTCCAAAAAAATTTTAAAAAATCTCGAACCACAAAAAGTTTCAAAAATCATGAAAAATAGGAAACGAGTCGTCTTGCCATGAAACTTCACGTGAAGGCTTAAGGGACCATTGTATGAATTAACAAGCCATAAAAATGGCATTGGCACGCAGAAATATAAAGATGTGCCTAAACCCACCTACCACACTATCGATCCACGGCTTACGCATCCCGTCTCTCTGGCCGGCGCAGTGCCCGCTCGCCCGCCCGCCCGTCCGCCCGCTCGTTTCATCAGTTCGCTTAGGCGTACGGAGTTCATTCCTAGTATAAGATTGGGCCGAACCGAGGGTTGTGGCAGCAAGATCGGTAGCACGCAGAGGGGGACCCGACCGATCCCCAGCTTGTGCATCCTACCCTTTTGGCCGGCTGAGCACCCGCACGCTCGTTTCATGGGTTGACCTAGGCATGCGGAGTTGATTCCCAGTCTAAGCATACGGAGTTCATTCCCAATCTAAGATCGGATCGGACCGAGGGTTGCGGCAGCACATGCTGGGCTCGAGCATGTGCTGGTGTCACATTTTTCTTCATCGGGGCACCATCGTCGGAGCATCACCGGAGAACCTGACCGGCGGCATTGGGGTTTCGACTATGGGGGGGCTGATGGGGGGCTCTACGCACATGATGTGTGATGGCCCTCTATCCCTCATCAAACCTCGAGAACTCACACCCCCTTAAAGAGAATTTGAGATTTTATAGGTTTGCTGCCAGTAGCCATTAAAGTGTTTGAAATGGGGACACTTTTTTCAAATGGTCACAAAATCTTGTACACTTTGAGTTTTTAGCTGAATTTTTTTGTGCATGCCAACAAGAATGCAAGGACCATGTCTACCAAAAAAATTTTAAAAAATCTTGAACCGTAAAAAAATTTTAAAAATCGTGACAAGTAAAAAATGAGTCGTCTTGCAATGAAACTTCACATGAAGGCTTAAGGGACAATTGTATGAATTTACAATCTATAAAAAAGGCATTCGCACGCAGAAATATGAAGATGTGCCTAAACCCACCTACCACCCTATCGATCCACGGCTTGCGCATTTTGTCTCTCTGGCCAGCGTAGTGCCCGCCCGCCCGCTCGTTTCATCGATTGGCTTAGGCGTACGGAGTTCATTCCTAGTCTAATATTGGTCCAGACTGAGGGTTGCAGCAGCGAGATTGATAGCATGCAGAGGGGGACCCGACTGATCCCCAGCTTGCACATCCCGCCCCTCTACTCGACTGAGTGCCTGTACGCTCGTTTCATGGGTTGACTTAGGCATACGGAGTTCATTCCCAGTCTAAGATTGGACCAGACCGATGGTTGCGGTAGCACATACTGCGCTCGGGCATGTGGTGGTGCCGCATTTTTCTTCGTCGGGGCACCATCGCCGTAGCATCGTCGGAGAACCTGACCGGTGGCATTGGGGTTCCGACGATCGAAGGGGCCAGGGGGGTGTGTGCACATGATGTGTGATGGGTGCTGGTGCTTGGCCCTTATATTGGCCCCCTATCCCTCATCAAACCTTGAGAACTCACAGCCCCTTAAACAGCATTTGAGATTTTACAGGTTTGCTACCAGTAGCCATTAAAGTGTCTGAAATGGGGACACTTTTTTCAAATGGTCACAAAATCTTGTACACTTCGAGTTCTTAGCTGAATTTTTTTGTGCATGCCAACAAAAATACAAGGATCAGGTCTACCAAGTTTGGGGCCAAAACTCCTTCCGGAAAAATTTTAAAAAATCCCAAACCGTAAAAAGTTTCAAAAATCGTGAAAAATAGAAAGCGAGTCGTCTTGCCATGAAACTTCACGTGAAGGTTTAAGGGACCATTGTATGAATTTACAAGCCATAAAAATGGCATTGGCATGCAAAAATATGAAGATGTGCCTAAACCCACCTACCACCCTATCGATCCACAGCTTGCGCATCCCGTCTCTCTGGCCGACATAGTGCCCGCCCACCCGTCCACCCGTTCATTTCGTCGGCTGGCTTAGGCATACGGAGTTCATTCCCAGTCTAAGATTGGACCGGACCGAAGGTTGCGGCTGCACACAGAGGGGGACCCAGTCGATCCTCGGCTTGCGCATCCCGCCCCTCTGGCCGGCTGAGTGCCCGCACACTCGTTTCATGGGTTGACTTAGGCATATGGAGTTCATTCCCAGTCTAAGCATATGGAGTTCATTCCCAATCTAAGATCAGATCAGACCGAGTGTTGTGGCAGCACATGCTGGGCTCGGGCATGTGCTGGTGCCGCAATTTTCTTCACCAGGGCACCATCGTCGGAGCATCGTCGGAGAACCTGACCGGCGGCATTGGGGTTCCGACGATCGGGGGGCCGGGGGGGGTGTGTGCACATGATGTGCGATGGGTGCTGGTGCTTGGCCCTTATATTGGCCCCCTATCCCTCATCAAACCTCGAGAACTCACAGCCCCTTAAACAGCATTTGAGATTTTACAGGTTTGCTCCCAGTAGCCATTAAAGTGTCCTGAAATGGGGACCATTTTTTTTCAAAATGGTCACAGAAATCTTGTACACTTCGAGTTTTTAGCTGAATTTTTTGTGGCATGCCAAACAAAATACAACGATCAGGTCTACCAAGTTTGGGGCCAAAAAATCCTCATTCAAAAAAATTTTTAAAAATCCCAAAACCTCAAAAGTTTTGAAAAGTCGTAAAAATAGAAAACGACGTCGTCTTGCCATGAAACTTCAGTGAGGCTTAAGGGACCAAACTGTTGAATTTCAAGCCATAAAAAATGGCATTGGCATGTAGCCAATATTAAGATGTGCTAACCCACTTTACACGTATCGATCCAACGGCTTGCGCATCCCGTCTCTCTGGCCGGCGTAGTGCCCGCCCGCTCGTCCACTTGCTCGTTTCGTCGGTTGGCTTAGGCATACAAAGTTCATTCTCAGTCTAAGATCAAACCGGATCGAGGATTGCAGCAACAGGATCGGCAACACGTAGAAGGGGACCCGATCGAACCTCGGCTTACGCATCTCGCCCTTTTGGCCGGCTGAGCGCCCGTACGCTTATTTCGTGGGTTGACTTAGGCATACAGAGTTCATTCGCAGTCTAAGCATACGGAGTTCATTCCAGTCTAAGATCGAACGAGACCAAGGGTTGCAGCAGCTCATGCTGGGCTCGGGCATGTGCTGGTGCCACCTTTTTCTTTATCGGGGCACCATCGCCAGAGAACCTGACCGACGGCATTGGGGTTCCGACGATCAGAGGGGCCGGGGGGTGTGCGCACGTGATGTGCGATGGGTGCTGCTACTTGGCCCTTATATTGGCCCCCTATCCCTCATCAAACCTCGAGAACTCACACCCCCTTAAAGAGCATTTGAGATTTTACAGGTTTGCTGCCAGTAGCCATTAAAGTGTTTGAAATAGGGACACTTTTTTCGAATGGTAACAAAATCTTGTACACATCAAGGTTTTAGCTGAATGTTTTTGTGCATGCCAACAAAAATACAAGGATCATGTCTACCAAGTTTGGGGCCAAAACTCCTTTCGAAAAAATTTTAAAAAATCTCGAGCCGTAAAAAGTTTTGAAAATCGTGAAAAATAGAAAACGAGTCGTCTTGCCATGAAACTTCACGTGAAGGCGTAAGGGACCATTGTATGAATTTACAAGCCATAAAAATGGCATTGGCACACAGAAATAGGAAGATGTGCCTAAACCCACTTACCACCCTATCGATCCATGGCTTGCGCATCCCGTCTCTCTGGCCGACGTAGTGCTCACCCTCCCGTTCGCCCGCCAGCCCGCCCGCTCGTTTCGTCGGTTGGCTTAGGCATACAGAGTTCATTCCCAGTCTAAGATCAGACTGGATCGAGGGTTGTGGCAGTAGAACCGGCAGCACGCAGAGGGGACCCGACCGATCCCCAGCTTGCGCATCCCGTCCCTCTGGCCGATTGAGTGCCCGCACGCTCGTTTCATGGGTTGACTTAGGCATACAGAGTTCTTTCCCAGTCTAAGCATACAGAGTTCATTCCCAATCTAAGGTCAGACTGGACCAAAGGTTGCAGCGGCACACGTTGGGCTCAGGCATGTGCTGGTGCCGCATTTTTCTTTGTCGGGGCACCATCATCGGAGCATCGTTGGAGAACCTGACCGACCGCATTGGGGTTCCGGCGATTGGGGGGGCCGGCGGGTGTGTGCACATGATGTGTGATGGGTGCTGGTACTTGGCCCTTATATTGGCCCCCTATCCCTCATCAAACCTCCAGAACTCACACCCCCTTAAAGAGCATTTGAGATTTCACTGGTTTGCTGCCAGTAGCCATTAAAGTGTTTGAAATGGGGACACTTTTTTCAAATGGTCACAAAATCTTGTACACTTCGAGTTTTTAGCTGAATTTTTTTATGCATGCCAACAAAAATACAAGGGTCACATCTACCAAGTTTGGGGCCCAAGCTCCTTCCAAAAAATTTTAAAAAATCCCAAACTGCAGAAAGTTTAAAAAATCATGAAAAATAGAAAACGAGTCATCTTGCCATGAGACTTCAGGTGAAGGCTTAAGGGACCATTGTATGAATTTACAAGCCATAAAAATGGCATTGGCACGCAGAAATATGAAGATGCAACTAAACCCACCTACCACCCTATCGATCCATGGCTTGCGCATCTCGTCTCTCTGGCCGGTGCCCGCCCGACCGCTCGTTTTGTCGGTTGGCTTAGGCATACGGAGTTCATTCCCCGATATAAGATTGGACCGGACCAAGGGTTACAGCAGTAGGATGGCAGCACGTAGCAGGGGACCCGACCGATCCCCAGCTTGGGCATCCCTCCCCTCTGGCCGGCTGATCGCCCGCACGCTCGTTTCGTGGGTTGACTTAGGCTTACGGAGTTCATTCCCAGTCTAAGCATATGGAGTTCATTCCCAGTCTAAGATCGGACTAGACCGAGGGTTGTGGCAGCACATGCTGGGCTCAGCATGTGCTGGTGCCACATTTTTCCTCGTCGGGGCACCATCGTCGGAGCATCGCCGGAGAACCTAACTGGCGGTATTGAGGTTCCGACGATCGGGGGTCCGGGGGGTGTGCGCACATGATGTGCGATGGGAGCTGGTACTTGGCCCTTATATTGGCCCCCTATCCCTCATCAAACCTCGAGAACTCACACCCCCTTGAAGAGCATTTGAGATTTTATAGGTTTGCTGCCATTAGCCATTAAAGTGTCTGAAATGGGGACAGTTTTTTCAAATGGTCACAAAATCTTGTACACTTCGAGTTTTTAGCTGAATTTTTTTGTGGCTGCTAACAAAAATACAAGTATCACGTCTACCAAGTTTGGGGCCAAAAATCCTTCCGAAAAAATTTTAAAAAATCCCAAACCGTAAAAAGTTTTGAAAATCGTAAAAAATAGAAAACGAGTCGTCTTGCCATGAAACTTCACGTGAAGGCTTAAGGGACCATTGTATGAATTTACAAGCCATAAAAATGGCATTGGCATGCAGAAATATGAAGATGCAACTAAACCCACCTACCACCCTATCGATCCATGGCTTGCGCATCTCGTCTCTCTGGCCGGTGCCCGCCCGGCCGCTCGTTTTGTCGGTTGGCTTAGGCATACGAAGTTCATTCCCCATATAAGATTGGACCGGACCAAGGGTTACAGCAGTAGGATTGGCAGCACGTAGCAGGGGACCCGACCGATCCCCAGCTTGGGCATCCCTCCCCTCTGGCCGGCTGATCGCCCGCACGCTCGTTTCGTGGGTTGACTTAGGCTTAGGGAGTTTATTCCCAGTCTAAGCATATGGAGTTCATTCCCAGTCTAAGATCGGACTAGACCGAGGGTTGTGGCAGCACATGCTGGGCTCAAGCATGTGCTGGTGCCACATTTTTCCTCGTCGGGGCACCATCGTCGGAGCATCGCCGGAGAACCTAACTGGCGGTATTGAGGTTCCGACGATCTGGGGTCCGGGGGGTGTGCGCACATGATGTGCGATGGGAGCTGGTACTTGGCCCTTATATTGGCCCCCTATCCCTCATCAAACCTCGAGAACTCACACCCCCTTAAAGAGCATTTGAGATTTTACAGGTTTGCTGCCAGTAGCCATTAAAGTGTTTGAAATAGGGACACTTTTTTCAAATGGTAACAAAATCTTGTACACATCAAGGTTTTAGCTGAATGTTTTTGTGCATGCCAACAAAAATACAAGGATCATGTCTACCAAGTTTGGGGCCAAAACTCCTTTCGAAAAAATTTTAAAAAATCCTGAACCGTAAAAAGTTTCAAAAATCATGACAAATAGAAAACGAGTCGTCTTGCCATGAAACTTCACGGGAAGGCTTAAGGGACAGTTGTATGAATTTACAAGCCATAAAAATGGCTTTAGGATGCAGAAATATGAAGATGTGCCTAAACCCACCCTACCACCCTATCGATCCACGGCTTGCGCATCCCGTCTCTCCGGTCGGCGTAGTGCCTACCTGCTCGCCCACCCGCTCGTTTCGTCAGTTGGCTTAGGCATATGAAGTTCAGTCCCAGTCTAAGATTGGATTGAGGGTTGTGACAACAAGATCGGCAGTACACAGAGGGAGACCCAGCCGATCCCCGGCTTGCACATCCTGCCCCTCTGGCCGGCTGATCGCTTGCACGCTCGTTTCATGGGTTGACTTAGGCATATGGAGTTCTTTCCCAGTCTAAGCATACGGAGTTCATTCCCAGTCTAAGATCGGATTGGACCGAGGGTTGCGGCAGCACATGCTGGGCTCGGGCATGTGCTGGTGCCACATTTTTCTACGTCGGGGCACCATCGCCGGAGCATCGCCGGAGAACCTGACCGGCGGCATTGGGGTTCCGACGATCGGGGGGGTCGGGGGGGTGTGCGCACATGATGTGTGATGGGTGCTGGTACTTGGCACTTATATTGGCCCCCTATCCCTCATCAAACCTCGAGAACTCACACCACCTTAAAGAGCATATGAGATTTTACAGGTTTGCTGCCAGTAGCCATTAAAGCCTTTGATAATGGGGACACGTTTTTCAAATGGTCACAAAATCTTGTACACTTTGAGTTTTTAGCTGAATTTTTTTGTGCATGCCAAAAAAAATATAGGGATCACCTCTACCAAGTTTGGGGGCAAAACTCCTTCCAAAAAAATTTTAAAAAATCCCGAACCATAAAAAATTTCAAAAATCATGAAAAATAGAAAACAAGTCGTCTTGCCATGAAACTTCACGTGAAGGCTTAAAAGACCATTGTATGAATTTACAAGCCATAAAAATGGCATTGGCACGTAGAAATATGAAGATGTGCCTAAACCCACCTACCACCCTATTGATCCAAGGCTTGCGCATCCCGTCTTTTTGGCCGACGTAGTGCCCGCCCGCCCGCCCTCCCGCCCGCTCGTTTCGTCGGTTGGCTTAGGTATACGGAGTTCATTCCTAGTCTAAGGTTGGACCAGATTGAAGGTTATGGTAGCAGGATCGGCAGCAAGCAGAGGGGGACCCGATCGATCCCCGGCTTGCGCATCCCACCCCTCTAGCTGGCTGAGCACCCGCACGCTCATTTCATGGGTTGACATAGGCATACGGAGTTCATTCCCAGTATAAGATCGGGAGTTCATTCCAAGTCTAAGATCGGACTGGACTGAGGGTTACGGTAGCACATGTCGGGCTTGAGCATGTGCTGGTGCCACATTTTTCTTCGTCGGGGCACCATCACCGGAGAACCTGTTCGGCGGCATTAGGGTTTCGGCGATCGGAGGGCCCGGGGGGTGTGCGCACATGATGTGCGATGGGTGCTGGTACTTTGCCTTATATTGGCACCCAATCCCTCATCGAACCTCGAGAACTCACACCCCCATAAAGAGCATTTGAGACTTTACAGGTTTGCTGCTAGCAACCATTAAAGTGTTTTAAACAGGGACACTTTTTTCAAATGGTCACAAAATCTTGTACACTTCGAGTTTTTAGCTGAATATTTTTGTGCATGCCAACAAAAATTCAAGGATCATGTCTACCAAGATTGGGGCCAAAAACCTTCCAAAAAAATTTTAAAAAATTTTGAACCGTAGAAAGTTTTGAATATCGTGAAAAATAGAAAACGAGTTGTCTTGCCATGAAACTTCACGTGAAGGCTTAAGGGACCATTGTATGAATTTACAAGCCATAAAAATGGCATTGGCACACAGAAATATGAAGATGTGCCTAAACCCACTTACCACCCTATCGATCCATGGCTTGTGTATCATGTCTCTCTGGCCGTCGTAGTGCCCGCCCGCCCGCCCGCACGCTCGTTCCATCGATTGGCTTAGGCATACGGAGTTCATTCTTAGTCTAAGATCAGATCGGACCAAGGGTTGTAGGAGCAGGATCGGCAGCACGCAAGGGGGACCCGACTGATCCCCGGCTTGCGCATCCTGCCCTTCTGGCTGGCTGAGCGCCCGCACACTTGTTTCGTGGGTTGACATAGGCATACGGAGTTCATTCCCAGTCTAAGCATACAGAGTTCAATCCCAGTCTAAGATCAGACCGAACCGAGGGTCACGGTAGCACATGCTGGGCTCGAGCATGTACTGGTGCCACCTTTTTCTTCACTGGGGCACCATCGTCGAAGCATCACCGGAGAACCTGACCGACGGCATTGGTGTTCCGATGATCGGTTGGGTCGGGCTGGGTGTGCACACATGATGTGTGATGGGTGCTGGTACTTGGCCCTTATATTGGCCCCCTATCCCTTATCAAACCTCGAGAACTCACACCCTTAAAGAGCATTTGAGATTTTGCAAGTTTGCTGCCAGGAGCCATTAAAGTGTCTGAAATAGGGACACTTTTTTCAAATCGTCACAAAATCTTGTACACTTCGAGTTTCTAGCTGAATTTTTTTGTGCATGCCAACAAAAATATAAGGATCATGTTTACCAAGTTTGGGGCCAAAACTCCTTGGGATGCGTAAGCCGGGGATCAGTTAGATCTCTCTCTATGTGCTGCCTATCCTACTGTAGCAATCCTCGGTTCGATCCGATCTTAAACTAGAAATGAACTCTGTATGCATAAGCCAACCGACGAAACGAACGGGCGGGTGGGCAGGCAGACACTACACCAACCAGAGAGACGGGATGCGCAAGCCGTGGATCGATAGGGTGGTAGCTGGGTTTAGGCACATCTTAATATTTCTACATGCCAATGCCATTTTTATGGCTTGTAAATTCATACAATGGTCCCTTAAGCCTTCACATGAAGTTTCATGGCAAGATGACTTGTTTTCTATTTTTCACGATTTTTAAAATTTTTTGCAGTTCGGGAGTTTTTAAAATTTTTTCGAAAGGATTCTTGGCCCCAAACTTGGTAGACGTCATCCTTGTATTTTTGTTGGCATGCACAAAAAAATTCAGCTAAAACCTCGAAGTGTAGAAGATTTTGTGACCATTTTACGAAAGTGTCCCCATTTTAGACATTTTAATGTCTACTGGCAGCAAACTTGTAAATCTCAAATGCCCTTTAAGGCGGTGTGAGTTCTCGAGGTTTGATGAGGGATAGGGGGCCAATATAAGGGCCAAGTACCAGCACCCATCGTACATCATGTGCGCACACCCCCCGGCCCCCCGATCACCGGAACCCCAATGCCGCCAGTCAGGTTCTCTGGAGATGGTGCCCCAACGAAGAAAAATGCGGCCCCAACACATGCCCGAGCCCAACATGTGCTGCCGTAACCCTTGATCCAATCCAATCTTAGATTGGGAATGAACTCCTTATGCTTAGACTGGGAATGAACTCCGTATGCCTAAGTCAACCCACAAAACGAGCGCGCAGGTGCTCAGCCGGCCAGAGGGGCGAAATGCGCAAGTCAGGGATCGGCTGGGTCCCCCTCTGCGTGCTACCGATCCTGCTGTCGCAACCCTTGGTCCGATCCGATCTTAGACTGGGAATGAACTCCGTATGCCTAAGCCAACCGACAAAACGAGCGGGCGGGCGGGCGGGCGGGCACTACGTCGGCCAGAGATACGGGATGTGCAAGCCGTGGATCGATAGGGTGGTAGGTGAGTTTAGGTACATCTTCATATTTCTGCGTGCCAATGCCATTTTTATGGCTTGTAAATCCATACAATGGTCCTTTAAGACTTCGCGTGAAGTTTCATGGCAAGACGACTCATTTTCTATTTTTCACGATTTTCAAAGCTTTTTGTGGTTCGGGATTTTTTAAAATTTTTTTGGAAGCATTTTTGGCCCCAAACTTGGTAGATGTGATCCCTGTATTTTTTTTGGCATGCACAAAAAAATTCAGCTAAAAACTCGAAGTGTACAAGATTTTGTGACCATTTGAAAAAAGTGACCCCATTTCAGACACTTTAATGGCTACTGGCAACAAACCTGTAAAATCTCAAGTGCTCTTTAAGGGGGTGTGAGTTCTTGAGGTTTGATGAGGAATAGGGGGCCAATATAAGGGCCAAGTACCAGCACCCATCACACATCATGTGCGCACACCCCCCTTGGCCCCCCCGAATTTCGGAACCCCAACGCCACCGATCAGGTTCTCCGACGATGCTCCGGCGATAGTGCCCCGACGAAGAAAAATGCGGCACCAGCACATGCTCGAGCCCAAGATGTGCTGTCGTAACCCTCGGTTCGGTGCGATCTTAGACTGGGAAAGAACTCCATATGCTTTGACTAGGAATGAACTCCGTATGCCTAAGTCAACCCACGAAACGAGCGTGCGGACGCTCAGTCGGCCAGAGGGGCGAGATGCGCAAGCCGGGGATTGACCGAGTCCCCCTCTAGGTGCTGTCGATCCTACTACTGCATTCCTCAGTCTGGTCTGATCTTAGACTGGGAATGAACTCCGTATGCCTAAGCCATCCGACGGAACGAGCGGACGGGCGAGCGGGCACTACGCCGGCCAGAGAGACGGGATGCGCAAGCCGTGGATCGATAGGGTGGTAGGTGGGTTTAAGCACATCTTCATATTTCTGTGTGCCAATGCCATTTTTATGGCTTGTAAATTCATACAATGGTCCCTTAAGCCTTCACGTGAAGTTTCATGGCAAGACGACTCGTTTTTTATTTTTCACGATTTTTGAAACTTTTTACGGTTTGGGATTTTTTAAAATTTTTTCGGAAGGAGTTTTGGCCCCAAACTTGGTAGACGTCATCCTGGTATTTTTGTTGGCATGCACAAAACAATTCAGCTAAAAACTCGAAGTGTACAAGATTTTGTGACCATTCGAAAAATGTATCCCCATTACAAACACTTTAATGGCTACTGGCAGCAAACCTGTATTATCTCAAATGCTCTTTAAGGCGGTGTGAGTTCTTGAGGTTTGATGAGGGATAGGGGGCCAATATAAGGGCCAAGTACCAGCACCCATCGCACATCATGTGCGCACACCCCTCCCCCTCCCCCTGGCCCGCCCGATCGCCGGAACCCCAATGCCACCGGTCAGGTTCTCCGGTGATGCTCCGACGATGGTGCCCCAGCTAGGAAAAGCGTGGCACCAGCACATGCCCGAGCCCATCATGTGCTACCGCAACCCTCGGTCCGGTCCGATCTTCGACTGGGAATGAACTCCGTATGCTTAGACTGAGAATGAACTCCGTATGCCGAAGTCAACCCATGAAACGAGCGTGCGGGTGCTCAGCCGGCCAGAGGGGGGATGCGCAAGCTGATGATCAGTCGGGTCCCACTCTACGTGCTGTCGATCCTGCTACCTAAGCCAACCGACGAAACGAGCAGGCGGGCAGGCGGACACTGCGTCGGCCAGAGAGACGAGATGCGCAAGCCATGGATCGATAGAGTGGTAGGTGTGTTTAGGCACATCTTCATATTTTTGCATGCCAATGCCATTTTTATGGCTCGTAAATTCATACAATGGTCCCTTAAGCCTTCACGTGAAGTTTCATGGCAAGACGACAGGTTTTCTATTTTTCACGATTTTTAAAACTTTTTACGGTACGTGATTTTTTAGAATATTTTTGGATGGAGTTTTGGCCCCAAACATTGTAAACGTGATCCTTGTATTTTTGTTGGCACGCATAAAAAAATTCAGCTGAAAACTCGAAGTGTACAAGATTTTGTGACCATTTGAAGAAAGTGTCCCAATTTCAGACACTTTAATGGCTATTGGCAGCAAACCTGTAAAATCTCAAACGCTCTTTAAGGGGGTGTGAGTTCTCGAGGTTTGATGAGGGATAGGGGGCCAATATAAGGGCTAAGTACCACCACGCATCGCACATCATGTGCGCACACTCCCCCGGCCCCCCCGATCGTCGAAACCCCAATGCCGTCAATCAGGTTCTCTGGCAATGCTCCGACGATGGTGCCCCGATGAAGAAAAATGCGGCACCAGCACATGCCCGAGCCCAGCATGTGCTACTGCAACCCTTGGTCCGGTCCGATCTTAGACTGGGAATGAACTCCGTATGCTTAGACTGGGAATGAACTCCGCAAGCCTAAGTCAACCCACAAAACGAGTGTGCAGGCGCTCAGCCTGCCAGAGGGGCAGGATCCGCAACCCAAGGATCGGTCGGGTCCCCTCTGTGTACTGTCGATCCTGCTGCCCCAACCCTCGATTCGGTCTGATCTTAGACTGGGAATGAACTCCGTATGCCTAAGCCAACCGATGAAATGAGCGGACGGACGGGCGGGCACTATGTCGACCAGAGAGACGGGATGCGCAAGCCATGGATTGATAGGGTGGTAGGTGGGTTTAGGCACATCTTCTTATTTCTGCGTGCCAATGAAATTTTTATGGCTTGTAAATTCATGGGAAGATGACTCGTTTTCTATTTTTCATGATTTTTGAAACTTTTTACGTTTCGGGATTTTTTAAAATTTTTTCTGAAGGAGTTTTGGCCCTAAACTTGGCATGCACAAAAAAATTCAGCTAAAAACTCGAAGTGTACAAGATTTTGTGACCATTTGAAAAAAGTGTCCCCATTTCAGACACTTTAATGGCTACTGGCAGCAAACCTGTAAAATCTCAAATGCTCTTTAAGGGGGTGTGAGTTCTTGAGGTTTGATGAGGGATAGGGGGCTAATATAAGGGCCAAGTACCAGTACCGATCGTACATCATGTGTGCACACCCCCCGGCCCCCCCGATCGTCGTAACCCCAATGTCGTCGGTCAGGTTCTCCGACGATGCTCCAGCAATGGTGCCCCGAGGAAGAAAAATACGACACCGGCACATGCCCAAGCCCAGCATGTGCTGCCGTAACTCTCAGTCCTGTCCGATCTTAGACTGGGAATGAACTCCGTATGCTGAGACTGAGAATGAACTTCGTATGCCAAAGTCAACCCACGAAACGAGCGTGTGGGCGCTCAGCCGGCCAAAAGGGGGATGCGCAAGCCGGGGATCGATCGAGTCCCACTCTGTGTGCTGCCAATCCTGCTGCCGCAACCCTCAGTCTAATCCGATCTTAACTGGGAATGAACTCCGTACGCCTAAGCCAACAGACAAAATGAGCGAACGGGTGAGCACAACGCCAGCTAGAGAGACGAGATGCGCAAGCTATGGATCGATAGGGTGGTAGGTGGGTTTAGGCACATCTTCATATTTCTGTGTGCCAATGCAATTTTTATGGCTTGTAAATTCATACAATGGTCCCTTAAGCCTTCACGTGAAGTTTCATGGTAAGACGACTCGTTTTGTACTTTTCACGATTTTCAAAACTTTTTGTGGTTCGAGATTTTTTAAAATTTTTTCGGCAAGGCAGTTTTTGGCCCCAAATTTGGTAGACGTGATCCTTGTATTTTTGTTGGCATGCCACAAACATTCAGCTAAAAACTGCGAAGTGGTACAAGATTTTGTGCCACCATTTGAAACCAAGTGTCCCCTTTCAGACACTCTTAATGGCTACTGGCAGCAAACCTGACAAAATCCTCAAATGCTCTTAAGCGGCGGTGTGGAGTTCTCGAGGTTTGATGAGGGATAGGGGGCTCAATATAAGGTCCAAGTACCAGCTCCCATCGGCACATCATGTGCGCACCCCCCTCGGCACCCGATCGCTGGAACCCCAATGCCCGTCGGCTCAGGGTTCTCCATCGATGCTCCGATGATGGTGCCCCGGTGCAGAAAATGTGGCACCAGCCACATGTCCAGCCCACGCATGGTGCTCGTCACAACCCTTGGGTCTTGGTCCATCTTAGACTGGGATGAACTCCGTAAAAAATGCTCTAGACTGGAATGAACTCCACTATGCCAAGTCACCCACGAAACTAGTGGTGCGGCCGCTCAGGCCAGCCAAGAGGGGTGGGATTGCATAAGCAAGGATCAGCTGGGTCCCCCTGCCAAATCCCTCGCGCCCACAAACCCTCGGTCGGGTCCTACCTTAGACCTTGGAATGACTCCGTATACTAGCCACCGACCGAAACGATCGGGCGGGCGGGCGTGCGGGCAATACACCAACTAGATAGGACGGGATTGCGCAAGCCGCGGATCGATAGGGTGGTAGGTGGGTTTAGGCACATCTTCATATTTCTGTGTGCCAATGACCATTTTTATGGCTTGTAAAACCATACAATGGTCCCTTAAGCCTTCACGTGAAGTTTCGTGGCAAGACGACTCGTTTTCTATTTTTCACGATTTTTGAAACTTTCTGTGGTTCAAGATTTTTTAAAATTTTTTCGAAAGGAGTTTTGGCCCCAAACTTGGTAGCCGTGATCCTTGTATTTTTGTTGGCATTCACAAAAAAATTTAGCTAAAAAATCGAAGTGTACAAGATTTTGTGACAATTTGAAAAATGTGTCCCCATTTCAGACACTTTAATGACTACTGGCAGCAAACCTGTAAAATCTCCAATGCTCTTCAAGGGGGTGTGAGTTCTCGAGGTTTGATGAGGGATAGGGGGCCAATATAAGGGCCAAGTACCAGCACCCATAACACATCATGTGTGCACACCCCCCTTCGGCCACCCCGATCGTCGGAACCCCAATACCGTCGATCAGGTTCTCCGACGATGCTCCGGTTATGGTGCCCCGACGAATAAAAATGCGGCACCAGCACATGCCGAGCCAAGCATTTGCTGCCGTAACCCTTGGTCCGGTCCGATCTTAGACTGGGAATGAACTCCGTATGCTTAGATTGGGAATGAACTCCATATGCCTAAGTCAACCCACGAAACGAGCGTGCGGGCGTTCAGCCGGCCAGAGGGGCGGGATGCGCAAGCCGAGGATCGGCTGGGTCCCCCTCTTCGTGCTGTCGATCTTGCTTCCGCAACCCTCAGTCTGATCTGATCTTAGACTGGGAATGAACTCCGTATGCCTAAGCCAACCGATGAAACGAACGGGGCGGGCGGGCACTATGCCGGCCAGAGAGACAGGATGCACAAGCCATGGAT
>NW_019168048.1:15953733-15999466 GCF_002303985.1 Durio zibethinus
TTGTGACCATTTGGAAAAAAGTGTCCCCATTTCAGACACTTTAATGGCTACTAGCAGCAAACGTGTAAAATCTCAAATGCTCTTTAAGGGGGTGTGAGTTCTCAAGGTTTGATGAGGGATAGGGGGCCAATATAAGGGCCAAGTACCAGCACCCATCGCACATCATGTGCGCACACCCCCTGGCCCCCCGATCGCCGGAACCCCAATGCCGTCGGTCAGGTTCTCCGACGATGCTCCGGCGATGGTGCCCCGATGAAGAAAAATGCGACACCAGCACATGCCCGAGCCCAGCATGTGCTGTCGCAACCCTCGGTCCGATCCGATCTTTGACTGGGAATAAACTCCGTATCCCTAAGTCATCCCACGAAATGACCGTGCGGGCGCTTAGCCGGCCAGAGGGGCAAGATGCGCAAGCCAGGGATCGGCCGGGTCCGCCTCTGTGTGCTGCCAATCCTGCTGCCACAACCCTTAGTCCGGTTCGATCTTACACTAGGAATGAACTCCGTATGCCTAAGCCAACTAATGAAATGAGCGGGTGGGCGGGCGGGCACTACGTCGATTAGAGAAACGGGATGCGCAAGCCGTGGATCGATAGGGTGGTAGGTGGGTTTAGGCACATCTTCATCTTACTGCATGCCAATTCCATTTTTATGGCTTGTAAATTCATACAATGGTCCCTTAAGCCTTCATGTGAAGTTTCATGGCAAGACGACTTGTTTTCTATTTTTCACGATTTTCGAAACTTTTTTCGGTTCGGGATTTTTTAAAATTTTTTTGGAAGGAGGTTTTTCCCCAAACTTCGTAGACGTGATCATTGTATTTTTTTTGGCATCTACAAAAACATTCAGCTAAAAACTCGAAGTGTACAAGATTTTGTGAAAAAAGTGTCCCCATTTCAAACACTTTAATGGCTATTGGTAGCAAACCTGTAAAATCTCAAATGCTCTTTAAGGCGGTGTGAGTTCTCGAGGTTTGATGAGGGATAGGGGGCCAATATAAGGGCCAAGTACCAGCACCCATCACACATCATGTGCAAACAACCCTCTCGGCCCCCCGATCGTCGGAACCCCAATGCCGCTTGTCAGGTTCTCCGATGATGCTCTGACGATGGTGCCCCGACGAAGAAAAATACGGCACCAGCACATGCCCGAGCCCAGGATGTGTTGCCGCAACCCTGAAGAAAAATGCGGCACCCTCGGTCCTGTTCAATCATAGACTGGGAATGATCTCTGTATGCTTAGACTGGGAATGAACTCCGTATGCCTAAGTCAACCCACGAAATGAGCATGCGGGTGCTTAGTAGGCTAGAGGGGTGGGATGCGCAAGCCGGGGATCAATCGGGTCCCCCTCTACGTGCTACCGATCCTGCTGCTACAACCCTCGATCCGGTCTGATCTTAGACCGGGAATGAACTTCGTATGCCTAAGCGAACCGACGAAACAAGCGGGCGGGCGGGCGGGCGGGCGGGCACTACGCCGGCCAGAGAGACGGGATGCGCAAGCCGTGGATCGATAGGGTGGTAGGTGGGTTTAGGCACATCTTCATATTTCTACGTGCCAATGCCATTTTTATGGTTTGTAAATTCATATAGTGGTCCCTTAAGCCTTCACGTGAAGTTTCATGGTAGGACGACTCGTTTTCTATTTTTCACGATTTTCAAAACTTTTTGCCGTTTGAGATTTGTTAAAATTTTTTCAAAAGGCGTTTTGGCCCCAAACTTGGTAGACGTGATCCTTGTATTTTTGTTGGCATGCAAAAAAATATTCAGCTAAAAACTCGAACTGTACAAGATTTTGGGACCATTTGAAAAGAGTGTCCCCATTTCAAACACTTTAATGGCTACTGGCAGCAAACCTGTAAAATCTCAAATGCTCTTTAAAGGGGTGTGAGTTCTCGAGGTTTGATGAGGGATAGGGGGCCAATATAAGGGCCAAGTACCAGCACCCATCTCACATCATGTGCACAAACCGCCCCTGGCCCCTCCGATCATCGAAACCCCAACGCTGTCGGTCAGGTTCTCCGACGATGCTCCGACGATGGTGCCCCGGTGAAGAAAAATGTGACACCAACACATGCGCAAGCCCAGCATGTGCTGTCGCAACCCTCGATTCGGTTAGATCTTAGACTGAGAATAAACTCCGTATGCTTAGACTGGGAATGAACTCCGCATGCCTAAGTCAACCCATGAAACGAGCTTGCGGGTGCTCAGCCGGCCAGAGGGGCAGGATGCACAAGCCGAGGATCTGTGTGCTCCCCTTTTGTGTGCTACCGATCTCGCTACTGCAACCCTCAGTCTGGTCTGACTTAGACTGGGAGTGAACTCTGTATGCCTAAGCCAACCGACGAAACGAGCGGGCAGTCACTACGTCGGCCAGAGAGATGGGATGCGCAAGCCGTGGATTGATAGGGTGGTAGGTGGGTTTAGGCACATCTTCATATTTCTGCGTGCCAATGCTATTTTTATGGCTTGTAAATTCATACAATGGTCCTTAAGCCTTCACGTGAAGTTTCATGGCAAGACGACTCGTTTTCTATTTTTCATGATTTTTGAAACTTTTTACGGTTCGGGATTTTTTAAAATTGCTTTGGAAGGAGTTTTGGCCGCAAACTTGGTAGACGTGATCCCTGTATTTTTGTTGGCATGCACAAAAAAATTCAACTAAAACTCGAAGTGTACAAGATTTTGTGACCTTTTTTTGACTAAAACTCGAAGTGTACAAGATTTTGTGACCATTTGAAAAAAGTGTCCCCATTTCAGACACTTTAATGGCTACTGGCAGCAAACCTGTAAAATCTCAAATGCTCTTTAAGGGGGTGTGAGTTCTCGAGGTTTGATGAGGGATAGCGGGCCAATATAAGGGCCTAGTACCAGCACCCATCGCACATCATGTGATTACACCCCCCGACCCCCCCGATCGCCGGAACCCCAATGCCGCCGGTCAGGTTCTCCGACGATGCTCCGACGATGGTGCCCCGACGAAGAAAAATGCGGCATCAACACATGCCTGAGCCCAGCATGTGGTGCCGTAACCCTCGATCCAGTCCAATATTAGACTACGAATGAACTCCGTATGCTTAGACTGGGAATGAACTTCGTATGCCTAAGTCAACCCATGAAACGAGCGTGCGGGTGCTCAACCGGCCAAAGGGGCGGGATGCACAAGCCGGGGATCGACCGGGTCCCCCTCTGCGTGCTACCGATCCTGCTACCGCAACCCTCTGTCCAGTCTGATCTTACACTGGGAATGAACTCCGTATGCCTAAGCCAACCGATGAAACGAGCGGGCGGGCGGGCGGGCGGGCACTACGTCGGCCAGAAAGAGGGGATGCGCAAGTTGTGGATCGATAGGGTGGTAGGTTTGTTTAGGCACATCTTCATATTTTTGTGTGCTAATGTTATTTTTATGGCTTGTAAATTCATACAATGGTCCCTTAAGCCTTCACGTGAAGTTTCATGGCAAGATGACTCGTTTTCTATTTTTCATAATTTTTGAAACTTTTTGTGGTTCGGGATTTTTTTCAAATTTTTTCGAAAAGAGTTTTGACCCCAAACTTGGTACACATAATCCTTGTATTTTTTTTGGCATCCACAAAAAAATTCAGCTAAAAACTCGAAGTGTACAAGATTTTGTGACCATTTGGAAAAAGTGTCCTCATTTTAGACACTTTAATGGCTACTGGCAGCAAACCTGTAAAATCTCAAATGCTCTTTAAGGGGGTATGAGTTCTCGAGGTTTGATGAGGGATAGAGGGCCAATATAAGGGCCATGTACCAGCACCCATCGCACATCATGTGCGCACACCCCTCGGCCCCCCCGATCGCCGGAACCCCAATGCCGCCGGTCAGGTTCTCCGACGATGCTCCGACGTCGGTGCCCCAGTGAAGAAAAATACAGCACCAACACATGCTCGAGCCCAGCATGTGCTGACGTAACCCTCGATTTAGTCTGATCTTAGGCTCATAATGAACTACGTATGCTTAGACTGAGAATGAACTCCCTGTGCCTAAGTCAACCCACGAAACGAGCGTACTGGTCCTCAGCCGACCAGAGGGACGGGATGTGCAAGCCAAGGATCGACTGGGTCCCCCTCTGCATGCTGCCAATCTTGCTACTGCAACCCTCAGTCTGGTCTGATCTTAGACTGGGAATGAACTCCGTATGCCTAAGCCAACCGACGAAACAAGCGGGCGGGCAGGCCGGAGTGCACTATGCCGACCAGAGAGACGGGATGCGCAAGCCATGGATCGATAGGGTGGTAGGTGGGATTAGGCACATCTTCATATTTTTGGGTGCTCAGCCGGCCAGAGGGGTGGCATGCGTAGGCCGGGGATGGGTCGGGTCTCCCTCTTCGTGCTGCCGATCCTGCTGCTGCAACCCTCAGTCTGGTCTAATCTTAGACTGGGAATAAACTCCATATACCTAAGCCAACTGACGAAACGAGCGGGCGGGCACTACGCAGGCCAGAGAGACGGGATGCGCAAGTCGTAGATCGATAGGGTGGTAGGTGGGTTTACGTACATCTTCATATTTCCGCATGCCAATGCCATTTTTATGGCTTGTAAATTCATACAATGGTCCCTTAAGCCTTCACGTGAAGTTTCATGGCAAGACGACTCGTTTTCTATTTTTCACAATTTTTGAAACTTTTTACGGTTCAGGATTTTTTAAAATTTTTTTGGAAGGAGTTTTGGCCCCAAACTTGGTAGGCGTGATCCTTGTATTTTTGTTGGTATGCACAAAAAAATTCAGCCAAAAACTCGAAGTGCACAAGATTTTGTGACCATTTGAAAAAAGTGTCCCCATTTCAGACACTTTAATGGCTACTGGTAGCAAACCTGTAAAAATCTCAAATGCTCTTTAAGGGGGTGTGAGTTCTCGAGGTTTTATGACTGATGGGGGGCAATATAAGGGCCAAGTACCGACACCCATCGCACATCATGTGCGCACACCACCTCAGCCCCCTCGATCACCGGAACCCCAATGTCGTCGGTCAGGTTCTCCGGCTATGCTCCGACGATGGTGCCCCGGTGAAGAAAAATGTGGCACCAACACATGCCCGAGCCTGCCATGTGCTGTCACAACCCTCGGTCTGGTCCAATCTTAGACTGGGAATGAACTCCGTATGCTTAGATTGGGAATCAACTCCATATGCCTAAGTCAACCCATGAAACGAGCGTGCGGGTGCTCAGCCGACCAGAGGGCCAGGATGTGCAAGCCGGGGATCAGCTGGGTCCCCCTCTGCGTGCTGCCAATCCTGCTACCGCAACCCTCGATCTGGTCTGATCTTAGACTGGGAATGAACTCCGTATGCCTAAGCCAACCGATAAAACAAGCGGGCGGGCGGGCCGGAGGGCACTACACCGACCAGAGAGACGGGATGCACAAGCCGTGGATCGATAGGGTGGTAGGTGGGATTAGGCACATCTTCATATTTCTGCATGCCAATGCCATTTTTATGGCTTGTAAATTCATACAATGGTCCCTTAAGCCTTCACGTGAAGTTTCATGGCAAGATGACTCGTTTTCTATTTTTGATAATTTTTGAAACTTTTTGTGATTTGGGATTTTTTTAAAAATTTTTTCGGAAGGATTTTTGGCCCCAAACTTGGTAGACGTGATCCTTGTATTTTTGTTGGCATGCACAAAAAAATTCAGCCAAAAACTCAGAGTGTACAAGATTTTGTGACCATTTGAAAAAAGTGTCCCCATTTCAGACACTTTAATGGCTACTGGTAGCAAACCTGTAAAATCTCAAATGCTCTTTAAGGGGGTGTGAGTTCTTAAGGTTTGATGAGGGATAGGGGACCAATATAAGGGCCAAGTACCAGCACCCATCACATATCATGTGTGCACACCCCCCGGCCCCCCTGATCAGCGGAACCCCAACGCTGCCAGTCAGATTCTCTGGCGATGGTGCCTCAATAACCAAAATGCGGCACCAACACTTGGCCGAGCCCAGCATGTGCTACCGCAACCCTCGGTTCGGTCCGATCTTGTACTGGGAATGAACTCCGTATGCTTAGACTGGGAATGAACTCCATATGCCTAAGTGAACCCATAAAATGAGCGTGCGGGTGCTCAGTCGGCCAGAGGGGCGGGACGCACAAGCCGGGGATCAGCCGGGTCCTATTCTACGTGCTGTCGATCCTACTGCTGCAACCCTCAGTTCAGTCTGATCTTAGACTAGGAATGAACTCCGTATACCTAAGCCAACCAACGAAACGAGCAGGCGGGCGGGCGGGTGGGTACTACGTCGGCCAGAGAGACGGGATGCGCATGCCGTAGATCGATAGGGTGGTAGGTGGGTTTAGGCACATCTTCATATTTCTGCATGCCAATGCCAATTTTATCGCTTGTAAATTCATACAATGGTCCCTTCAGCCTTCACGTGAAGTTTCATGGCAAGACGACTCGTTTTCTATATTTCATGATTTTCGAAACTTTTTACGGATCGGGATGTTTTAAAATTTTTTCAGAAGGAGTTTTGGCCCCAAACTTGGTAGACGTGATCATTGTATTTTTGTTGGCATGCAAAAAAAATTCAGCTAAAAACTCGAAGTGTACAAGATTTTGTGACCATTTGAAAAAAGTGTCCCCATTTCAGACACTTTAATGGCTACTGACAGCAAACCTGTAAAATCTCAAATGCTCTTTAAGGGGGTGTCAGTTCTTGAGGTTTGATGAGGGATAGGGGGCCAATAGAAGGGCCAAGTACCAGCACCCATCGCACATCATGAGTGCACACCCCCCCTGGCCCCCTCGATCACCGGAACCCTAATGTCACCGGTCAGGTTCTCCGGTGATGGTGCCCCGACGAAGAAAAATGCGGCACCAACACATGCCCGAGCCCAGCATGTGCTACCACAACCCTCGGTCCGGTTTGATCTTAGACTGGGAATGAACTCCATATGCTTAGACTGGGAATGAACTCTGTATGCCTAAGTCAACCCTCGAAACGAGCATACTGTGGCTCAGTTGGCCAGAGCGGCGGGATGTGCAAGCCAAGGATCGACCGAGTCCCCATCTGCGTGGTGCTGATCCTGGTGCTGCAACCCTCGGTCTGGTCTGATCTTAGACTGGTAATGAACTCCGTATGCCTAAGCCAACCAACGAAACAAACGGGTGGGCGGGCGGGCGGGCACTACACCGGCCAGAGAGACGGAATGCGCAAGCTGTGGAGCGATAGAGTGGTAAGTGGGTTTAGGCACGTCTTCATATTTCTGTGCGCCAATGCCATTTTAATGGCTTGTAAATTCATGCAATGGTCCCTTAAGCGTTCACGTGAAGTTTCATGGTGAGATGATGCGTTTTCTATTTTTCTCGATTTTTGAAACTTTTTACGGTTCAAGATTTTTTAAAATTTTTTCGAAAGGATTTTTGGCCCCAAACTTGGTAGACGTGATCCTTGTATTTTTGTTGGCATGCAGAAAAAAATTCAGCTACAAATTCGAAGTGTACAAGATTTGTGGCCATTTGAAAAAAGTGTCCCCATTTCCAACACTTTAATGGCTACTGACACCAAACCTGTAAAATCTCAATTGCTCTTTAAGCGGGTGTGAGTTCTCGAGGTTTGATGAGGGATAGGGGGCCAATAGAAGGGCCAAGTACCAGCACCCATCGCACATCAAGTGCGCACACCCCCCCGACCCCCTTGATCGTTGGAACCTCAAAGCCGTCGGTCAGGTTCTCTGGCGATGCTCCGACGATGGTGCCCTGACGAAGAAAAATCTGGCACCAACACATGCCCGAGCCCAGCATGTGCTGTCATAACCCTCGATCTGGTCTGATCTTAGACTGGGAATGAACTCCGTATGCCTAAGTCAACCCACGAAATGAGCGTGCAGGTGCTCAGTCGGCCAGAGGGGTGGGATGCACAAACCGGGGATCGGTCGGGTCCCCCTCTGGGTGCTATCAATCCCGCTTCCGCAACCCTCGGTCTGGTCCAATCTTAGACTGGGAATGAACTGCATATGCCTAAGCCAACCGATGAAATGAGCGGGCAGGCGGGCGCTACGTCGGCCAGAGAGATGGGATGCGCAAGCCGTGGATCGATAGGGTGGTAGGTGGGTTTAGGCACTTCTTCATATTTTTGCATGCCAATGCCATTTTTATGGCTTGTAAATCATACAATGGTCCCTTAAGCCTTCACGTGAAGTTTCATGGCAAGAGGACTCGTTTTCTATTTTTCAGGATTTTTGAAACTTTTTACGGTTCGGGATTTTTTAAAATTTTTTCGGAGGGAGTTTTGGCCCCAAACTTGGTAGACGTGATCCTTGTATTTTTGTTGCTATGCACAAAAAAATTCAGCTAAAAACTCGAAGTGCACAAGATTTTGCGACCATTTGAAAAAAGTGTCCCCATTTCAGACACTTTAATGGCTACTGGTAACAAACCTATAAAATCTCAAATGCTCTTTAAGGGGGTGTGAGTTCTCGAGCTTTGATGACGGATAGGGGGCCAATATAAGGGCCAAGTACCAGCACCCATTGCACATCATGTGCGCACACCCCCCCGATCGCCGGAACCCTAATGCCGCCGGTCAGGTTTTCTGGCAATGCTCCGGTGATGGTGCCCCGACGAAGAAAAATACGGCACCAACACTTGCCTGAGCCCGGCATGTGCAGCCGTAACCCTCGGTCTGGTCTGATCTTAGACTGGGAATGAACTCTGTATGCCTAAGTCAACCCGCAAAATGAGCATGCGAGTGTTCAGCTGGCCAAAGTGGCGGGATGCGCAAGCCTGGGATTGGTCGGGTCCCCCTCTGCGTGCTGTCGTAACCCTCAGTTCGGTCTAATCTTAGACTGAGAATTAACTCCATATGCCTAAGCCAATCGACAGAACGAGCGGCCGGGCGGGCAGGCGGGCACTACGCCGACTCGAGAGACGGGATGCGCAAGCCGTAGATCGATAGGGTGGTAGGTTGGTTTAGGCACATCTTCATATTTCTGTGTGCCAATGCCATTTTTATGGCTTGTAAATTCATACAATGGTCCCTTAAGCCTTCACGTGAAGTTTCATGGCAAGACAACTCGTTTTCTATTTTTCATAATTTTTGAAACTTTTTACGGTTCAGGATTTTTAAAAAATTTTCAGAAGGATTTTTAGCCCCAAACTTGGTAGACGTGATCCATGTATTTTTTTTGGCGTGCACAAAAAATTTAATCTAAAAACTCGAAGTGTACAAGATTTTGTGACCATTTGAAAAAAGTGTCCCCATTTCAGACACTTTAATGGCTACTGGCAGCAAACCTGTAAAATCTCAAATGCTTTTTAAGGGGGAGTGAGTTCTCGAGGTTTGATGAGGGATAGGGGGCCAATATAAGGGACAAGTACCAGCACCAATCGCACATCATGTGTGCACACCCCCCGGCCCCCCCGATCGTCGGAACCCCAATGCGGCCGGTCAGGTTCTCCGGTGATGCTCCGACGATGGTGCCCCAGTGAAGAAAAATGCGGCACCAGCACATGCTTGAGCCTAGCATGTGCTGCCTTAACCCTCGGTCCGGTCTGATCTTAGAATGGGAATGAAATCCGTATGCTTAGACTGGGAATGAACTTTGTATGCCTAAGTCAACCCACGAAACGAGCGTGCGAACGCTCAGCCGGCCGGAGGGGCGGGATGCACAAGCCAAGGATCGACCGGGTCACCCTCTGTGTGCTACCGATCCTACTGTCGAAACCCTCAGTTTGGTTCGATCTTAGACTGGGAATGAACTCCGTATGCCTAAGCCAACCGACGAAACAAGCGGACGGGCGGGCACTACGCCGGCTAGAGAGACGGCATGCACAAGCCGTGTATCGTTAGGGTGGCAGGTGGGTTTAGGCACATCTTCATATTTTTGCATGCCAATGCCATTTTTATAGCTTGTAAATTCATACAATGGACCCTTAAACCTTCACGTGAAGTTTCATGGCAAGACGACTCATTTTTGTATTTTTCACAATTTCCAAAACTTTTTGCAGTTCAAGATTTTTTAAAATTTTTTCGGAAGGATTTTTGGCCCCAAACTTGGTAGACGTGATCCTTGTATTTTTTTTGGCATGCGCAAAAAAATTCAGCTAAAAGCTTGAAGTGTACAAGATTTTGTGACCTTTTAAAAAAAGTGTCCCTATTTCAGACACTTTAATGGCTACTGGTAGCAAACCTGTAAAATCTGAAATGCTCTTTAAGGGGGTGTGAGTTATTGAGGTTTGATGAGGGATAGGGGGCCAATATAAGGGCCAAGTACCGGCACCCATCGCACATCATGTGCGCACACCCCCTCGACCCCCCTGATCGTCGAAATCCCAATGCCACTGGTCAGGTTCTCCGGCGATGCTCCGGTGATGGTGCCCCGTGAAGAAAAATGTGGCACCATCACATGCCCAAGCCCACCATGTCCTATCGTAACCCTCGGTCTGGTCCGATCTTAGACTAGGAATGAACTCCGTATGCCTAAGTCAACCCACGGAACGAGTGTACGGGCGCTCAGCCGGCCAGAGGCGCAGGATGCGCAAGCCGGGGATCGGTCGGGTCCCCCTCTACGTGCTGCCGATCTTGCTGCTGCAACCCGCAGTCCGGTCCAATTTTGGACTGGGAATGAACTCCGTATGCCTAAGCCAACCGACAAAATGAGCGGGCAGGCGGGTGGGCACCACGTCGGCCAGAGAGACGGGATGCACAAATCGTGGATCGATAGGCTGGTAAGTGGGTTTAGGCACATCTTCATATTTCTGTGTGCCAATGCCATTTTTATGCCTTGTAAATTCAAACAATGGTCCCTTTAGCCTTCACGTGAAGTTTCATGGCAAGACGACTCAATTTCTATTTTTCACGATTTTCAAAACTTTTTACGATCCGGGATTTTTTAAAATTTTTTGGGAAGGAGTTTTGGCCCCAAACTTGGTAGACGTGATCCTTGTATTTTTTTTCACATGCACAAAAAAATGCAGCAAAAAACTCGAAGTGTACAAGATTTTGTGACAATTTGAAAAAAGTGTCCCCATTTCAGACACTTTAATGGCTACTGACAGCAAACTTGTAAAATCTCAAATGCTCTTTAAGGGGGTGTGAGTTCTTGAGGTTTGATGAGGGATAGGGGGCCAATATAAGGGCCGAGTACCAGCACCCATCGCAAATCATGTGCTCTCAACCCCCCGGCACCCCGATCGCCGGAACCCCAATGCCACCGGTTAGGTTCTCCGACGATGGTACCCCGACGAAGAAAAATACGACACCAACACATTCCCCAGCCTAGCATGTGCTGCCGCAACCCTCAGTCTGGTCCGATCTTAGACTGGGAATGAACTCTGTATATCTAAGTCAACCCACGAAACGAGTGTGCGGGTGCTCAGCCGACAAGAGGGGCGGGATGCGCAAGCCGATGATTGGCAGGGTCCGCCTCTGCGTGCTGCTGATCCTGCTGCCGCAGCCGTCAGTCTGGTCTGATCTTAGACTGGAATGAACTCCGTATGCCGAAGCCAACCGATGAAATGAGTGGACGGACGGGCGGGCGGGCACTACGCCGGCCAGAGAGACGGGATGCGTAAGCCATGGATCGATAGGGTAGTAGGTGGGTTTAGGCACATCTTCATATTTCTGCGTGCCAATGCCATTTTTATGGCTTGTAAATTAATACAATGGTCCCTTAAGCCGTCACGTGAAGTTTCATGGCAAGACGACTCATTTTCTATTTTTCACGATTTTTGAAACTTGTTGCGGTTTGGGATTTTTTAAAATATTTTCGGAAGGAGTTTTGTCCCTAAACTTGGTAGACGTGATCCTTGTATTTTTCTTGGCATGCACAAAAAAATTTAGCTAAAAACTCGAAGTGTACAAGATTTTGTGACCATTTCAAAAAAGTGTCCCCATTTCAGACACTTTAATGGCTACTGGCAGCAAACCTGTAAAATCTCAAATGCTCTTTAAGGGGGTGTGAGTTCTTGAGGTTTGGTGAGGGATAGAGGGCCAATATAAGGGCCAAGTATCAGCAGCCATCGACGTCATGTGCGCTCACCCCCCCGGCTCCCCTGATCGCCAGAACTTTAATGTCGCCGGTCAAGTTCTCCGACGATGCTCCGATGATGGTGCCCCGACGAAGAAAAATACGGCACCAACACTTGCCCGAGCCCAGCATGTGCTACCGTAATCCTTCGTCCAGTCCGTATGCCTAAGTCAACCCACGAAACGAGCGTGCGGGCACTCAACCGACCAGAGGGTGAGATGTGCAAGTCAGGGATTGGTTGGGTCCCCCTCTGCGTGCTGCCGATCCTGCTACCGTAACCCTTTGTCTAGTCCGATCTTAGACTGGGAATGAACTCCGTATGCCTAAGCCAACTGACGAAACGAGCTGGTGGGCGGGCGAGCGGCCACTATGCCGGCCAGAGAGATAGGATGCGCAAGCCATGGATCGATAGGGTGGTAAGTGGGTTTAGGCACATGTTCATATATCTCTATACCAATGCCATTTTTATGGCTTGTAAATTCATACAATGGTCCCTTAAGCCTTCACGTGAAGTTTCATGGCAAGACGACTCGTTGTCTATTTTTCACGATTTTTGAAACTTTTTATGGTTCAAGATTTTTTAAAATTTTTTTGAAAAGAGTTTTGGCCCCAAACCTGGTAGACGTGATTCTTGTATTTTTGTTGGTATGCACAAAAACATTCAGTTAAAAACTCGAAATGTACAAGGTTTTGTGACGATTTGAAAAAAGTGTCCCCATTTCAGACACTTTAATGGCTACTGGCAACAAACCTGTAAAATCTCAAATGCTCTTTAAGGGGGTGTGAGTTCTTGAGGTTTGATGAGGGATAGGGGGCCAATATAAGGGCCAAGTACTAGCGCCCATCGCACATCATGTGCGCACACCCCCTCGACCCCCCTGATCGCCGGAACCCTAACGCCGCCGGTCGGGTTCTTCGGTGATGCTTCGGCGATGGTGCCCCGACGAAGAGAAATGTTACACCAGCACATGCTCGAGCCCAGCATGTGCTGCCACAAACCTCAGTCCTGTCCGATCTTAGACTGGGAATGAACTTCGTATGGTTAGACTGGGAATGATCCCATTGCACATCATGTTCGCACACCCCCCCCGCGGTCGCAACCCTCGATCTGGTCCAATCTTAGACTGGGAATGAACTCCGTATGCCTAAGCTAACTGATAAAACGAGCGGGCGGGTGGACGGGCGGGCACTATCCCGGCCAGAGAGACGGGATGCGCAAGCCGTGGATCGATAGGGTGGTAGGTGGGTTTAGGCACATCTTCATATTTCTGCATGCCAATGCCATTTTTTTGGCTTGTAAATTCATACAATGGTCCCTTAAGCCTTCACGTGCTATCGATCCCTGCCGTAACCCTCGTTCTGGTCGGGTCCCCCTCTACGTGCAGGAGATCGATCGGGTCCCCCTCTACGTGCTATCGATCTTGCTACCGTAACCCTCGTTCTGGTTTGATCTTAGACTGGGAATGAACTTCGTACGCCTAAGCCAACCGACGAAACGAGCGAGCGGGCAGGCGGGCACTACGTCGGCCAGAGAAACGGGATGCGCAAGCCGTGGATTGATAGGGTGCTAGGTGGGTTTAGGCACATCTTCATATTTTTGAGAGCCAATGCCATTTTTATGGCTTATAAATTCATACAATGGTCCCTTAAGCCTTCACGTGAAGTTTCATGGCAAGACCACTCATTTTCTATTTTTCATGATTTTCAAAACTTTTTGCAGTTCAGGATTTTTTAAAATTTTTTAGGAAGGATTTTTGGCCCAAAACTTGGTAGACATGATCCTTGTATTTTTTTTGGCATGCACAAAAAAATTCAACTAAAAACTCGAAGTGTACAAGATTTTGTGACCATTTGAAAAAAGTGTCCCCATTTTAGACACTTTAATGGCTACTGCCAGCAAACCTATAAAATCTCAAATGCTCTTTAAGAGGGTGTGAGTTCTCAAGGTTTAATGAGGGATAGGGGGCCAATATAAGGGCCAACTACCAGCACCCATTGTACATCATGTGCGCACACCCCCTGGCCCTCCCGATCGTCGGAACCCCAATGCTGCCGGTCAGATTCTCTGACGATGGTGCCCCGGTGAAGAAAAAGGTGGCACCAGCACATGCCTGAACCCAGCATGTGCTGCCGCAACCCTTGGTCCGGTCCGATCTTAGACTGGGAATGAACTCCGTATGCCTAAGTCAACTCACGAAATGAGCGTGCGGGCGCTCAGCAGGCCAGAGGGGCAGGATGCGCAAGTCGGGGATCGACCGGGTCTCCCTCTGCATGCTGCCGATCATGCTGTCACAACCCTCGGTCTGGTCCGATCTTGGACTGGGAATGAACTCCATATACCTA
Organism: Durio zibethinus; assembly: GCF_002303985.1. The sequence continues at coordinate 15,968,063 of NW_019168048.1, forward strand.
AGAAAACTGACGACATGAGCGAGCGGGCGGACGGGCGGAAGGGCACCTCGCCGGCCAGAGTGACGGGATGCGAAAGCCGTGGATCGATAGGGTGGTAGGTGGGTTTAGGCACATCTTCATATTTCTACGTGCCAATGCCATTTTTATGGCTTATAAATTCATACAATGGTCCCCTAAGCCTTCACGTGAAGTTTCATGGCAAGACGACCCGTTTTCTATTTTTCACGATTTTCGAAACTTTTTGAGGTTCGGGATTTTTAAAATTTTTTCGAAAGGATTTTTGTCCCCAAACTTGGTAGACGTGATCCTTGTATTTTTGTTGGCATGCACAAAAAAATTCAGCTAAAAATTCGAAGTGTACAAGATTTTGTGACCATTTGAAAAAAGTGTCCCCATTTTAGACACTTTAATGGCTACTGCCAGCAAACCTGTAAAATCTCAAATGCTCTTTAAGGGGGTGTGAGTTCTCGAGGTTTGATGACGGATAGGGGGCCAATATAAGGGCCAAGTACCAGCACCCACCGCACATCATGTGCGCACACCCCCCCGCCCCTCCCGATCGCCGGAACCCCAATGCCGCTGGTCAGTTTCTCCGGCGATGCTCCAGTGATGGTGCCTCGATGAAGAAAAATGCGGCACCAGCACATGCACGAGCCCAGTATGTGCTACCACAACCCTCGATCCGATCCGATCTTAGACTACAAATGAAGTACGTATGCTTAGACTGGGAATGAACTCCGTATGCCTAAGTCAACCCACGAAACGAGCATGCGGGTGCTTAGCCAGCCAGAGGGGTGGGATGCGTAAATCGGGGATCGGTCGGGTCCCCCTCTACGTGCTGCCGATCTTGCTGCCATAACCCTCAGTTTGGTCTGATCTTAGACTGGGAATGAACTCCGTATGCCTAAGCCAACCGACGAAACGAGCGAGCGGGCGGGAGGGCGGGCACTACGTCGGCCAGAGAGATAGGATGCGCAAGCCGTGGATCGATAGGGTGGTAGGTGGGTTTAGGCACATCTTCATATTTCTGAGTGCCAATGCCATTTTTATGGCTTGTAAATTCATACAATGGTCCCTTAAGCCTTCACGTGAAGTTTCATGGCAAGACGACTCGTTTTCTATTTTTCATGATTTTCAAAACTTTTTACGGTTCGGGATTTTTTTAAAATTTTTTCGGAAGGAGTTTTGGCCCAAAACTTGGTGGACGTGATCCTTGTATTTTTGTTGGCACGCACAAAGAAATTCAGCTAAAAACTCGAAGTGTACAAGATTTTGTGACCATTTGAAAAAGGTGTGCCGATTTCAGACACTTTAATGGCTACTGGCCGCAAACCTGTAAAATCTCAAATGCTCTTTAAGGGGTGGTGAGTTCTCGAGGTTTGATGAGGGATAGGGGACCAGTATAAGGGCCAAGTACCAGCACCCATCGCACATCATGTGTGCACACCCTCCTGGCCCCCCCGATCGTCCGAACCCTAATGCTGTCGATCAGGTTCTCCGGTGATGCTCCGACGATGGTGCCCCGACGAAGAAAAATGCGGCACCAGCACATGCCCGAGCCCTGCATGTGCTGCCGCAACCCTTGGTCTGATCCGATCTTAGACTGGGAATGAACTCCGTATGCTTAGACTGGGAATGAACTCCGTATGCCTAAGTGAACTCGCGAAACGAGCGTGCGGGTGCTCAGCCGGCCAGAGGGGCGGGATGAGCAAGCCAGGGATCGACTGGGTCACCCTCTGTATGCTGTCGATCCTACTATCACAACCCTCTGTTTGGTCTGATATTAGACTCTGAATGAACTTCGTATGCATAAGCCAACCGACGAAACAAGCGGGCGGGCATGATCCTTGTATTTTTTTTGGCATGCACAGAAAAATTCAGCTAAAAAGTCAAAGTGTACAAGATTTTGTGACCATTTGAAAAAAGTGTCCCCATTTCAGACACTTTAATGGCTACTGGCAGAAAACCTGTAAAATCTCAAATGCTCTTTAAGGGGGTGCGAGTTCTCGAGGTTTGATAAGCGATAGGGGGCCAATATAAGGGCTAAGTACCAGCACCCATTGCACATCATGTTCACACACCCCCCCGACCCCCCGATCGTCGAAACCCCAATGTCACCGGTCAGGTTCTCCGACGATGCTCCGACGATGGTGCCCCGGGTAGCACATGCCCGAGCCCAGCTTGTGCTGCTGCAACCCTCGGTCCGATCTGATCCTAGACTGGGAATGAACTCTATATGTGTAAGTCAACCCACAAAACGAGTGAGCGGGCACTCAGCCGGCCAGAGGGGCGGGATGCGTAAGTCAGGGATCGATCGGGTCCCCCTCTGTGTGCTAACGATCCTGCTGCCGCAACCCTCAGTCTGGTCTGGTCTTAGACTGGGAATGAACTCCGCATGCCTAAGCCAACCGATGAAACGACCAGGCGGGCGGGCACTACGCCGGCCAGAGAGACGGGATGCGCAAACCGTAGATGGATAGGGTGGTAGGTGGGTTTGGGTACATCTTCATATTTTTGCATGCCAATGCCATTTTTATGGCTTGTAAATTCATACAATGGTCCCTTAAGCCTTCACGTGAAGTTTCATGGCAAGACCACTCGTTTTCTATTTTTCATGATTTTCGAAACCTTTTACAGTTTAAGATTTTTTAAAATTTTTTCGGAAAGACTTTTGTTCCGAAACTTGGAAGACATGATCCTTGTATTTTTGTTGGCATGCACAAAAAAATTCAGCTAAAAACTCAAAGTGTACAAGATTTTGTGACCATTTGAAAAAAGTGTCCCTATTTCAGACACTTTAATGGCTACTGGCAGCAAACCTGTAAAATCTCAAATGCTCTTTAAGGGGGTGTGAGTTCTCAAGGTTTGATGAGGGATAGGGGGCCAATATAAGGGCTAAGTACCAGCACCATCGCACATCATGTGCGCACACCCCCCGGCCTCCTCGATCACCGGAACCCCAACGCTGCCGGTCAGGTTCTCCAGCGATGGTGCCCCGACGAAGTTTGGTCACATCTTCGTATTTTTGTGTGCCAATGCCATTTTTATGGCTTGTAAATTCATACAACGGCCCCTTAAGCCTTCACGTGAAGTTTCATGGCAACACGACTCATTTTCTATTTTTCACAATTTTTAAAACTTTTTGCGGTTCAGGATTTTTGAAAATTTTTTCCGAAGGAGTTTTGGCCCCAAAGTTAGTGGACGTGATCCTTGTATTTTTTTTGGCTTGTACAAAAAAATTCAGCTAAAAACTCAAAGTGTACAAGATTTTGTGATCATTTGAAAAAAGTGTCCCCATTTCAGACACTTTAATGGCTACTGGCAGCAAACTTGTAGAATCTCAAGTGCTCTTTAAGGGGGTGTGAGTTCTGGAGGTTTGATGAGGGATAGGGGGCCAATATAAGGGCCAAGTACCAGCACCAATCGAACATTATGTGCACACACCCCCCAGCCCCCCGATCGCCGGAACCCCAATGTCATCGGTCAGGTTCTCCAGTGATGCTCCGGCAATGGTGCCCTGACGAAGAAAAATGCGGCACCAGCACATGCCCGAGTCCAACATGTGCTGCCACAACCCTCGATCTGGTCCGATCTTAGACTGGGAATGAGCTCCGTATGCTTAGATTGGGAATGAACTCCGTATGCCTAAGTCAACCCACGAAACGAGCGTGCGGGCACTCAGCCGGGCGGAGGGGTGTGATGCATAAGCCGGGGATCGATCGGGTCCCCTTCTACGTGCTATCGATCCTGCTACCTCAACCCTCAATTTGGTCTGATCTTAGACTGGGAATGAACTCCATATGTTTAAGCCAACCGACGAAATGAGCGGGCAGGTAGGAGTGCTGGCACTACGCCGGCCAGAGAGACGAGATGCGCAAGCCGTGGATCGATAGGGTGGTAGGTGTGTTTAGGTACATCTTCATAGTTTTACGTGCAAATGCCATTTTTATGGCTTGTAAATTCATATAGTGGTCCCTTAAGACTTCACGTGAAGATTCATGGCAAGACGACTCGTTTTCTATTTTCCACGATTTTCAAAACTTTTTGCGGTTCAGGATTTTTGAAAATTTTTTCGGAAGGAGTTTTGGCCCCAAACTTGGTGGACTTGATCCTTGTATTTTTTTTGGCTTGCACAAAAAAATTCAGCTAAAAACTCGAAGTGTACAAGATTTTGTGACCATTTGAAAAAAGTGTCCCCATTTCGGACACTTTAATAGCTACTGGCAGCAAACCTGTAAAATCTCAAATGCACTTTAAGGGGGGTGTGAGTTCTCGAGGTTTGATGAGGGATAGGGGTCCAATATAAGGGCCAAGTACCAGTACCCATCGTACACATGTGCGTACACCCCTCCCGGCCCCCCCGATCGTCAGAACCCCAATGCTGCCGATCAGGTTCTCCGACGATAGTGCCCCGACGAAGAAAAATGCGGCACCAACACATGCCCGAGCCTAGTGTGTTCTACTGCAACCCTTGATCTGGTCCGATCTTAGACTGGGAATGAACTTCGTATCCTTAGACTGAGAATGAACTCCGTATGCCTAAGTCAACCCACGAAACGAGCGTGCGGGTGCTCAACCGGCCAGAGGGGCGAGATGCGCAAGCCGGGGATCGACTGGGTCCCCGTCTACATGCTGCCGATCCTGCTGCTGCAACCCTCGATCCAGTCCGATCTTAGACTAGGAATGAACTCCGTATGCCTAAGCCAACCGACGAAACGAGCGGGCGGGCGGGCGGGCGGGCACTACGTCGGCCAAAGAGACGGGATGCGCAAGCCGTGGATCGATAGGGTGGTAGGTGGGTTTAGGCACATCTTCATATTTCTGTATGCCAATGCCATTTTTATGGCTTGTAAATTCATACAATGGTCCATTAAGCCTTCACATGAAGTTTCATGGCAAGACGACTCGTTTTCTATTTTTCACAATTTTGAAACTTTTTGCGGTTTGGGATTTTTTAAAAATTTTTTTAAAGGATTTTTGGCCCCAAACTTGGTAGACTTGATCCTTGTACTTTTTTTCACATGCACAAAAAAATTCAGCTCAAAACTCGAAGTGTAGAAGATTTTGTGACCATTTGAAAAAGGTCTCCCCATTTTAGACACTTTAATGGCTACTGGCAGCAAACTTGTAAAATCTCAAATGCTCTTTAAGGGGGTGTGAGTTCTCGAAGTTTGATGAAGGATAGGGGGCCAAGTACCAGCACCCACTTCACATCATGTGCGAACACCCCTCGGCCCCCCCGATCGCCGGAAACCCAATGCTGCCGGTCAGGTTCTCCGACGATCCTCCGATGATGGTGCCCCGATGAAGAAAAATATGGCACCAACACAAGCCCGAGCCCAGCATGTGATGTCGCAACCCTCGGTCCAGTCCGATCTTAGACTGGGAATGAACTCCATATCCTTAGACTGGGAATGAACTCCGTATGCCTAAGTCAACCCACAAAACGAGCGTGCGTGTGCTCAACCGGCCAGAGGGGCGGGATGCGCAAGTCGGGGATCGATCGGGTCCCCCTTTGCGTGCTGTCGATCCTACTGTAGCAACCCTTGGTCTGGTCCGATCTTAGACTGGGAATGAACTCCGTAGGCCTAAGCCAACCGACGAAACGAGCGGACGAGCGGGCGGGCGGGCATTACGCCGGCCAGAGAGACGGGATGCGCAAGCCATGGATCAATAGGGTGGTAGGTGGGTTTAGGTACACCTTCATATTTCTGCATGCCAATGCCATTTTTATGGCTTGTAAATTCATACAGTGGTCCATTAAGCCTTCACGTGAAGTTTCATGGCAAGACGACTCGTTTTCTATTTTTCACGATTTTCAAAACGTTTTATGGTTTGGGATTTTTTAAAATTTTTTTGGAAGGAGTTTTGGCCCCAAACTTGGTAGACATGATCCTTGTATTTTTGTTGGCATGTACAAACAAATTCAGCTAAAAACTCAAAGTGTACAAGATTTTGTGACCATTTGAAAAAAGTGTCCCCATTTCAGACACTTTAATGGCTACTGGCAGCAAACTTGTAAAATCTCAAGTGCTTTTTAAGGGGGTGTGAGTTCTCGACGTTTGATGAGAGATAGGGGCCAATAAAAGGGCAAAGTACCAGCACCCATTGCACATCATGTGAGCACACCCGCCCGGCCCCCCCGATGTCGGAACACCAATGCCGCCGGTTAGGATCTCCGACGATGGTGCCCCGACAAAGAAAAATGCGGCCCCAACACAAGCCCGAGCCCAGCATGTGCTGTTGCAACCCTCGGTCTGGTCCGATCTTAGACTGGGAATGAACTCCGTATGCTTAGACTGGGAATGAACTCCGTATGCCTAAGTCAACCCACGAAATGAGCGTGCGGGTGCTCAGTCGGCCAGAGGGGCGGGATGCACAAGCCGGGGATCGACTGGGTCCCTCTCTACGTGTTGTCGATCCTGCTACCGATCCTGCTACCGCAACCCTCGGTCCGGTCCGATCTTAGACTAGGAATGAACTCCGTATGCCTAAGCCAACCGATGAAACGAGCGGGCGGGCGGCTGGGCGGTACTATATCGGCCAAATAGACGGGATGCGCAAGCCGTGGATCGATAGGGTGGTAGGTGGGTTTAGGCACATCTTCATATTTCCAATGCCAATGCTATTTTTATGGCTTGTAAATTCATACAATGGTCCATTAAGCCTTCACGTGAAGTTTCAAGGCGAGACGACTTGTTTGATTTTTTTCATGATTTTTGAAACTTTTTACGGTTCGGGATTTTTTTAAATTTTTTGGACAGAGTATTGGCCCCGAACTTGGTACACGTGATCCTTGTATTTTTGTTGGCATGCACAAAAAAATTCAGCAAAAAAATCGAAGTGTATAAGTTTTTATGACCATTCGAAAAAAGTGTCCCCATTTCAGACAACTTTAATGGCCTACCTGGCAGGCCAAACTTTGTAAAATCTCAAATGCTCTTTAAAGGGGGTGTGAGTTCTCGAGGTTTGATGAGGGATAGGGGGCCAATATAAGGGCCAAGTACCAGCACCCATCACACATCATGTGCGCACACCCCCCCCGGCCCCCTCGATCGTCGAAACCCAATGCCACCAGTCAGGTTCTCCGGCGACGCTCCAACGATGGTGCCCCGGTTAAGAAAAATGCGGCACCAGCACATGCCCGACCCAGCATGTGTTGACGCAACCCTCGATCCGGTCCAATGTTAGACTGGGAATGAACCCCGTATGCTTAGACTGGGAATGAACTCCGTATGCCTAAGTCAACCCACGAAACGAGCGTGCGGGCTTTAAACCGGCCAGAGAGACGGGATGCACAAGCCGGGGATCGGCCGGGTCCCCCTCTGTGTGCTGGCGATCCTGCTGCCACAACCCTCGGTTTGATCTGATCTTAGATTGTGATGAACTCCGTATGCCTAAGCCAACTGACGAAACGAGCGGACGGGCAGGCGGGCACTACGCCGGCCAGAGAGATGGGATGCGCAAGCTATGGATCGATAGGGTGGTAGGTGGGTTTAGGCACATCTTCATATTTCTACATGCCAATGCCATTTTTATGGCTTGTAAATTCATACAATGGTCCCTTAAGCCTTCACGTGAAGTTTCATGGCAAGACAACCTGTTTTCTATTTTTGACAATTTTCCAAAAACTTTTTGTGGTTCGGGATTTTTTAAAATTTTTTTGGTAGGAGTTTTGGCCCCAAACTTGGTAGACATGATCCTTGTATTTTTGTTGGCTTGCACAAAACAATTCAGCTAAAAACTCAAAGTGTACAAGATTTTGTGACCATTTGAAAAAGTGTCCCCATTTCAGACACTTTAATGGCTACTGGCAGCAAACTTTTAAAATCTCAAATGCTCTTTAAGGGGGTGTGAGTTCTTGAGATTTGATGAGGGATAGGGGGCCAATATAAGGGCCAAGTACTAGCACCCATCGCACATCATTGGCGCACACCCCCCACCACCCCGATCGTCGGAACCCCAATGCCGCCGATCAGGTTCTTCGGCGATGCTCCGACGACAGTGCCCCGGCAAAGAAAAATGTGGCACCAGCACATGCCCGAGCCAGCATGTGCTACCGTAACCCTCAGTCCAGTCTGATCTTACACTGGGAATGAACTCCATATGCTTAGACTGGGAATGAACTCTGTATGCCTAAGTCAACCCACCAAACGAGCGTTCGGGCGCTCAGCCGACCAGAGGGGTGGGATGCGCAAGTCGGGTATCGGCCAGGTCCCTCTTTGTGTGCTACCGATCCAGCTGCTGCAACCTTCTGTCCAGTCTGATCTTAGACTGGGAATGAACTCCGTATGCCTAAGCCAACCGACGAACGAGCAGGCAGGCGGGTGGGCGGGCACTACGTCGGCCAGAGAGACTGGATGCGCAAGCTGTGGATCGATAGGCGGTAGGTGGGTTTAGGCACATCTTCATATTTCCACGTTCCAATGCCATTTTTATGGCTTGTAAATTCATACAATGGTCCCTTAAGCCTTCACGTGAAGTTTCTTGGCAAGACGACTCATTTTCTATTTTTCATGATTTTTGAAACTTTTTGCGGTTCGAGATTTTTTAAAATTTTTTTGGAAAGAGTTTTGGTGCCAAACTTGGTAGACATGATCCTTGTATTTTTTGTTGGCATGCACAAAAGAATTCAGCAAAAAACTCGAAGTGTACAAGATTTTGTGACCATTTGAAAAAAGTGTCCCCATTTCAGACACTTTAATGGCTACTAGCAGCAAACTTGTAAAATCTCAAATGCTCTTTGAGGGTGTGTGTGTTCTCGAGGTTTGATGAGGGATAGGGGGCCAATATAAGAGCCAATTATCAGCACCCATCGCACATCATGTGCGCAAGCCCCCCCGGTCCCCCCGATCGCCTGCACCCAAATGCCACCAGTCAGGTTCTCTGGTGATGCTCCAGTGATGGTGCCCCGACGGAAGAAAATAGCTGGGCACCAGCACATGCTTGAGCCCAGCATGTGCTGCCGCAACCTTCGGTCCTGTCCGATCTTAGACTGGGAATCAACTTCGTATGCCTAAGTCAACCCATGAAACGAGCGTGTGGGCGCTCAACTGGCCAGAGGGGCGAGATGCGCAAGCCGAGGATCGGTCGGGTCCCCCTCTACGTGCTGCCGATCCTATTACCACAACCCTTGGTCCGATCTGATCTTAGACTGGGAATCAACTCCGTATGCCCAAACCAACCAACAAAACAAGCGGGCGGGCACTACACCCGCCAAAGAGACGGGAATTCGGCAAGCCGTGGATCGATAAGGTGGATAGGGGGTTTAGGCCACTCTCATATTTTTTGTGCGCCAATGCCATTTTTATGGCTTGTAAATTCATACAATGGTCCCTTAAGCCTTCACGTGAAGTTTCATTGCAAGACGAATCGTTTTCTATTTTTCACGATTTTTGAACCTTTTTACGGATCGAGATTTTTTTAAATTTTTTCGGAAGGAGTTTTGGCCCCAAACTTGGGAGACGTGATCCTTGTATTTTTTTGGCATGCATAAAAAAATTCAGCTAAAAAATCGAAGAGTACAAGATTTTGTGACCATTTGAAAAAAGTGTCCCCATTTCAGACACTTTAATGGCTACTGGCAGCAAACCTGTAAAATCCCAAATGCTCTTTAAGGGGGTGTGAGTTCTCGAGGTTTGATGAGGGATAGGGGGCCAATATAAGGGCCAAGTACCAGCACCCATCGCACATCATGTGCGGACACCCCCCGGCCCCCCAGATCACCGAACCCCAATGCCGCCGATCAGGTTCTCCGATGATGCTCTGGCGATGGTGCCCCAGCGAAGAACAATGCGGCACCAGCACATCCCCGAGCCCAGCATGTGCTGCCACAATCCTCGGTTCGGTCCGATCTTAGACTGGGAATGAACTCCGTATGCTTAGATCAGGAATGAACTCCGTATGCCTAAGTCAACCCATGTAAAGAGCGTGCGGGCGCTCAACTGGCCAGAGGGGCGGGATGCGCAACCCAGGGATCAGTCGAGTCCCTCTCTATGTGCTACCGATCCTGCTGCTGTAACCCTTGGTCCGGTCCAATCTTAGACTGGGAATGAACTCCGTATGCCTAAGCCAACCGACGAAACGAGCGGGCGGGCTCTACATCGGCCAGAGAGACAGCATGCGCAAGTCGTGGATCGATAGGGTGGTAGGTGGGTTTAGGCACATCTTCATATTTCTACATGCCAATGCCATTTTTATGGCTTGTAAATTCATACAATGGTCCCTTAAGCCTTCACATGAAGTTTCTTGGCAAGACGACTCATTTTCTATTTTTCACGATTTTTGAAACCTTTTGTGGTTCGGGATTTTTTTAAAGTTTTTCGGAAGGTGTTCTGGCCCCAAACTTGGTAGACGTGATCCTTGTATTTTTGTTGGCATGCCCAAAAAAATTCATCTAAAAACTCGAAGTGTACAAGATTTTGTGACCATTTGAAAAAAGTGTCCCCATTTCAGACACTTTAATGGCTACTGGCAGCAAACCTGCAAAATCTCAAACGCTCTTTAAGGGGGTGTGAGTTCTCAAGGTTTGATGAGGGATAGGGGGCCAATATAAGGACCAAGTACCAGCACCCATTGCACATCATGTGCGCACACCCCCCCAACCCCCCTGATCGTCGGAACCCCAATGTCGCCGGTCAGGTTCTCCGACGATGCTCCGACGATGGTGCCCCAGGCAGCACATGCCCGAGCCCAGCTTGTGCTGCTGCAACCCTGGGTCCGATCTGATCCTAGACTGGGAATGAACTCCGTATGTGTAAGTCAACCCATAAAACGAGTGGGTGGCGCTCAGTCGGCCAGAGGGGCGGGATGCGCAAGTCGGGGATCGATTAGGTCCCCTTTTGCGTGCTAACGATCCTGCTGTCGCAACCCTCGGTCCGATCTGATCTTAGACTAGGAATGAACTCCGTATGCCTAAGCCAACCGATGAAACGAGCGGGCGAGCGGGCGGGCGGGCTCTACACCGGCCAGAGAGACAGCATGCGCAAGCCGTGGATCGATAGGGTGGTAGGTTGGTTTAGGCACATCTTCATATTTCTGTGTGCCAATGCCATTTTTATGGCTTGTAAATTCATACGATGGTCCCTTAAGACTTCACATGAAGTTTCTTGGCAAGACGACTCGTTTTCTATTTTTCACAAATTTTGAAACTTTTTGTGGTTCGGGATTTTTTAAAATTTTTTCGGAAGGAGTTTTGGCCCGAAACTTGGTAGACGTGATCCCTGTATTTTTGTTGGCATGCACAAAAAAATTCAGTTAAAAACCCAAAGTGTACAAGATTTTGTGACCATTTGAAAAAATTATCCCTATTTCAGACACTTTAATGGCTACTGTCAGCAAACCTGTAAAATCTCAAATGCTCTTTAAGGGGGTGTGAGTTCTCGAGGTTTGATGATGGATAGGGGGCCGATATAAGGGCCATGTACCAGCACCCATTGCACATTATGTGCACACACCCCCCGGCCATCCCGATCTCCAAAACCATAATGCCGTCGGTCACGTTCTCTGGCGATACTTTGGCGATGGTGCTCCGATGAAGAAAAATGCAGCACCAGCACATGTCCGAGCCTAGAATGTGCTGCCACAACCCTCGGTCCAGTCCAATCTTAGACTGGGAATAAACTCCGTATGCTTAGACTGGGAATGAACTCCGTATGCCTAAGTCAACCCACAAAACGAGCGTGTGGGAGCTCAGCCGGCTAGAGGGGTGGGATGCGCAAGCCGAGGATTGGTCGGCTCCCCCGCTGCGTGCTGCCAATCCTACTGCCGTAACCCTCAGTCCGGTCTGATCTTAGACTAGGAATGAACTCCGGATGCGTAAGCCAACCGACGAAACGAGGTGGCGGGCGGGTGGGCGGGCACTACGCCGGCCAGAGAGACGGGATGTGCAAGCTGTGGATCGATAGGGTGGTCGGTGGGTTTAGGCACATCTTCATATTTCTACATGCCAATGCCATTTTTATGGCTTCTAAATTCATACAATGGTCCCTTAAGCCTTCATGTGAAGTTTCATGGCAAGACGACTCGTTTTCTATTTTTCACGATTTTGGAAACTTTTCTGGTTTGGGATTTTTTAAAATTTTTTGGGAAGGAGTTTTGGCCCTAAACTTGGTAGACGTGATCTTTGTATTTTTTTTTGGCATGCACAAAAAAATTCAGCTAAAAACTTGAAGTGTATAAGATTTTGTGACCATTTGAAAAAAGTGTCCCCATTTCAAACACTTTAATGCCTACTGGTAGCAAACCTGTAAAATCTCAAATGCTCTTTAAGGGGGTGTGAGCTCTCAAGGTTTGATGAGGGATAGGGGGCCAATATAAAGGCCAAGTACTAGCACCCATCGCACATCATGTGCACACACCCCCTCGGCCGCCCGATCACCGGAACCCCAATGCTGTCGGTCAGGTTCTCCGACGATGCTCCGGTGATGGTCCCCCGACGAAGAAAAATGCGGCACCAACACATGCCCATGCCAACATGTGCTGCCGCAACCCTGAATCCGGTCTGATCTGACACTGGGAATCAACTCCATATGCTTAGACTGGAAATGAACTCCGTATGCCTAAGTCAACCCACCAAATGATGGTGCGGGCGCTCTGTCGGCAAGGGGGTGAGATACGCAAGCCGAGGATCGACCGGGTCCCCTTTTACATGCTGCCGATCCTGCTGCTGCAACCCTCGGTCTGGTCTGATCTTAGACTGGGAATGAACTCCGTATGCCCAAGCCAACCGACGAAACGAGCAGGAGGGCTGGCGGGCATTACGCCGGCCAGAGAGACGGGATGTGCAAGTCGTGGATCGATAGGGTGGTAGGTGGGTTTAGGCACATCTCCATATTTCTGCATGCCAATGCCATTTTTATGGCTTGTAAATTCATACAATGGACCTTTAAGCCTTCACGTGAAGTTTCATGGCAAGATGACTCGTTTTCTATTTTTCATGATTGTCGAAACTTTTTACGGTTCGGGATTTTTTTAAATTTTTTCGGAAGGAGTTTTGGCCCCAAACTTGGTAGACATGATCCTTGTACTTTTGTTGGCATGCACAAAACAATTCAGCTAAAAACTCGAAGTGTACAAGATTTTGTGACCATTTGAAAAAAGTGTCCCCATTTCAGACACTTTAATGGCTACTGGCAGCAAACCTGTAAAATCTCAAATGCTCTTTAAGGGGTGTGAGTTCTGTAGGTTTGATGAGGGATAGGGGGCCAATATAAGGGCCAAGTACCAGCACCCATCACACATCATGTGCGCACACCCCCCGGCCTCCCTGATCGCCAGAACCCCAACACCGCCGGCCAGGTTCTTTGGCGATGCTCCGACGATGGTGCCCCGACGAAGAAAAATGCTGCACCGGCACATGCCCGAGCCCAGCATGGGCTGCCGTAACCCTCGGTCCGGTCCGATCTTAGACTGGGAATGAACTCTATATGTTAAGACTGGGAATGAACACCGTATGCCTAAGTCAACCCATAAAACGAGCGTGCCGGCACTCAGTCGGCCAGAGGGGCAGGATGCGAAGCCGGGGATCGATCGGGTCCCCCTTTGTGTGCTATCGATCTTGCTGTCGTAACCCTCAGTCTGGTCTGATCTTAGACTGGGAATGAACTCCGTATACCTAAGCCAACTGACGAAACAAGCGGGCGGGCGAACGGGCACTACGCCAGCCAGAGAGACGGGATGCGATAGCTGTGGATCAATAGGGTGGTAGGTGGGTTTAGGCACATCTTCATATTTCTGCATGCCAATGCCATTTTTATGGCTTGTAAATTCATAAAATGGTCCCTTAAGCCTTCACGTGAAGTTTCATGGCAAGACGACTCATTTTCTATTTTTCATGATTTTTGAAACTTTTTGCGGTTCGGGATTTTTCAAAAATTTTTTACAAGGAGTTTTGGCCCCAAACTTGGTAGACGTGATCCTTGTATTTTTGTTGGCATGCACAAAACAATTCAGCTAAAAAATCGAAGTGTACAAGATTTTGTGTCCATTAGAAAAAGTGTCCCCATTCCAGACACTTTAATGGCTACTGGCAGCAAACCTGTAAAATCTCAAATGCTCTTTAAGGGGGTGTGAGTTCTCAAGGTTTGATCAGGGATAGGGGGCCAATATAAGGGCCAAGTACCAGCACCCATCACACATCATGTGCGCAAACCCCCTTGGCCCCCCGATCGCCGGAACCCCAATGCCGCCGATCAAGTTCTTCGGCGATGGTATGCCGGTGAAGAAAAATACGGCACCAGCACATGCCCGAGCCCAGCATGTGCTGTCGCAACCCTCGGTCTAGTCCGATCTTAGACTGGGAATGAACTCCGTATGTCTAAGTCAACCAATGAAACGAGCGCGCGGGCGCTCAGTCGACCAAAGGGGCAGGATGCGTAAGCCGAGGATCAGTCGGGTCCCCCTTCTGCGTGCTACCGATCCTACTACCGCAACCCTCAGCCTGGTCTGATCTTAGACTGGGAATGAACTCTGTACGCCTAAGCCAACCGATGAAACGAGCGGATGGGTGGACGGGCGAGCACTACGCCAGCCAGAGAGACGGGATGCGCAAGCTATGGATCTTAGACTGGGAATGAACTCCATATGCTTAGACTGGGAATGAACTCCGTATGCCTAAGTCAACCCACAAAATGAGCATGCAGCTGCTCAGCCGACCTGAGGGGCAGGATGCGTAAGTCGGAGATCGGTCGGGTCCCCCTCTGCATGCTGCCGATCCTGCTGCCATAATGCTCGGTCTGATCTTAGACTTGGAATGAACTCCGTATGCTTAAGCCAACCGATGAAATGAGCGGACGGCCGGGCGGGCACTACGCAGGCCAGAGAGAAGGGATGCGCAAGCCGTGAATCGATAGGGTGGTAGGTGGGTTTAGGCACATCTCCATATTTCTGTGTGCCAATGCCATTTTTATGGCTTGTAAATTCATAGAATGGTCCCTTAAGCCTTCACGTGAAGTTTCATGGCAAGACGACTTGTTTTCTATTTTTTAACGATTTTTGAAACTTTTTACAGTTCGAGATTTTTTAAAATTTTTTTGAAAGGTGTTTTCACCCCAAACTTGGTAGACGTGATCCTTGTATTTTTTTTGGCATGCACAAAAAAATTCAGCTAAAAACTCGAAGTGTACAAGATTTTGTGACCATTTGAAAAAAGTGTCCCCATTCTAGACACTTTAATGGCTACTGGCAGCAAACCTGTAAAATCTCAAATGCTCTTTAAGGGAGTGTGAGTTCTTGAGGTTTGATGAGGGATAGGGGGCCAATATAAGGGCCAAGTACCAGCACCTATCGCACATCATGTGCGCACACCCCCCGGCCCCTTCGATCACCGGAACCCCAATGCCGTCGGTCAGGTTCTCCGACGATGCTCCGACGATGGTGCCTCGGGGAAGAAAAATGCGGTAGCAACAAATGCCCGAGCCCAGCATGTGCTGCCGCAACCCTCGGTCTGGTTCGATCTTAGACTGGGAATGAACTCCGTATGCTTAGACTAGGAATGAACTCCGTATGCCTAAGTCAACCCACGAAATGAGCGTACGGGCGCTCGGCCGACCAGAGGAGCGGGATGCGCAAGCCGTGGATCGGTCGGGGCCCCCTCTACATGCTTCCAATCCTGCTGTCGCAACCCTCGATCCGGTCCAATCTTAGACTGGGAATGAACTCCGTATGCCTAAGCCAACCGACGAAACAAGCGGAGGGGCGGACGGGATGCGCAAGCCATGGATCGATAGTGTGGTACGTAGGTTTAGGCACATCTTCATATTTCTGCATGCCAATGCCATTTTTACGGCTTGTAAATTCATACAATGGTCCCTTAAGCCTTCACGTGAAGTTTCATGGCAAGCCGACACGTTTTCTATTTTTCACGATTTTCAAGACTTTTTGCAGTTTGGGATTTTTTAAAATTTTTTCAGAAGGAGTTTTGGCCGAGCCCAGCATGTGCTGTCGCAACCCTCGGTCCAATCCAATTTTAGACTGGGAATGAACTCTGTATGCCTAAGTCAAACCACGAAACGAGCGTACGGGCACTCAGTCGGCCAGAGGGGCGGGATGCGCAAACTGCGGATCGGTCGGGTCCCCCTCTGTGTGCTGTCGATCCTGCTACCGCAACCATCAGTCCAGTCCAATCTTAGGCTGGGAATGAACTCCATATGCCTAAGCCAACCAACAAAACGAGCAGGCGGGCAGGCAGACGGGCGGGCACTACGCCGGCCAGAGAGACAGGATGCGCAAGCCGTGGATCGATAGGGTGGTAGGTGGGTTTAGGCACATCTTCATATTTCTATATGCCAATTCCATTTTTATGCCTTGTAAATTTATACAATGGTCCCTCAAGCCTTCACGTGAAGTTTCATGGCAAGATGACTCATTTTCTATTTTTCACGATTTTTGAAACTTTTTGCGGTTCAGGATTTTTTAAAATTTTTTCAGAAGGAGTTTCAGCCCCAAATTTGGTAGACGTGATCCTTGTATTTTTGTTGGCATGCATAAAAAATTCAGCTAAAAACTCAAAGTGTACAAGATTTTGTGACCATTTGAAAAAAGTGTCCCCATTTCATACACTTTAATGGCTACTAGCAGCAAACCTATAAAATCTCAAAAACTCTTTAAGGAGGTGTGAGTTCTCGAGGTTTGATGAGGGATAGGGGGCCAATATAAGGGCCAAGTATCAGCACCCATCGCACATCATGTGCGCACACCCCTCGGCCCCCCTGATCGCCGAAACCCCAATGCCGTCAATCAGGTTCTCCGACGATGCTTCGGCGATGGTGCCTTGATGAAGAAAAATATGGCACCAGTACATGCCCGAGCCTAGCATGTGCTGTCGCAACCCTCGGTCCGATCCGATCTTAGACTGGGAATGAACTCCGTATGCCTAAGTCAACCCACGAAATGAGCGTGCGGGCGCTCAGTCGGCTAGAGGGGCGGGATGCGCAAGCTGGGGATCGGTCGGGTCCCCCTCTACGTGCTGTCGATCCTGCTGTCGTAACCCTCGGTCCGGTCTGATCTTAGGCTAGGAATGAACTCCGTATCGGTAAGCCAATCGACGAAACGAGAAGGCGGGCGGGCAGGCGGGCACTACGTCAGCCAGAGAGACGAGATGCGCAAGCCGTGGATTAGTAGGGTGGTAGGTGGGTTTAGGCACATCTTTATATTTTTGTGTGCCAATGCCATTTTTATGGCTTGTAAATTCATACAATGGTCCTTTAAGCCTTCACGTGAAGTTTCATGGCAAGACGACTCGTTTTTTATTCTTCATGATTTTTGAAACTTTTTGAGGTTCGAGATTTTTTAAAATTTTTTTGGAAGGAGTTTTGGCCCCAAACTTGGTAGACGTGATCCTTGTATTTTTTTTTGGCATGCACAAAGAAATTCAGCTAAAAACTCAAAGTGTACAAGATTTTGTGACCATTTGAAAAAAGTGTCCTCATTTCAGACACTTTAATGGCTACTGGCAGCAAACCTGTAAAATCTCAAATGCTCTTTAAGGGGGTGTGAGTTCTCGAGGTTTGATGAGGGATAGGGGGCCAATATAAGGGCCAAGTACCAGCACCTATCGCACATCATGTGCATACACCCCCCCCGACCCCCCCGATCATCGGAACCCCAATGCCGTCGGTCAGGTTCTCCGACGATGCTCCGCCGAGGGTGCCCCGACGAAGAAAAATACTGCTCCAGCACATTCTCGAGCCCAGCATGTGCTACCGTAACCCTCGATCCGATCCGATCTTAGACTGGGAATGAACTCTGTATGCTGAGACTGGGAACGAACTCCGTATGCCTAAGTCAACACACAAAATGAGTGTGCGGGTGCTTAGCTGGCCAGATGGGTGGCATGCACAAGCCAGGGATCGATCGGGTCCCCCTCTACGTGCTGCCGATCCTACTATAGCAACCATTGGTCTGGTCTAATCTTATACTGGGTATGAACTCCGTATGCCTAAGCCAACCGACGAAATGAACGGGCGGGCGGGCACTACGCCAACCAGAGATATGGGATGCGCAAGCCGTGGATCGATAGGGTGGTAGGTGGGTTTAGGCACATCTTCATATTTCTGCATGCCAATGCCATTTTTATGGCTTGTAAATTCATACAATGGTCCCTGAAGCCTTCATGTGAAGTTTCATGACAAGACGACTTGTTTTCTATTTTTCACGATTTTTAAAACTTTTTGCGGTTCGAGATTTTTTAAAATTTTTTCAGAAGGAGTTTTGGTCCTAAACTTGGTAGATGTAATCCTTGTATTTTTTTTTGGCATGCACAAAAAAAAAACAGCTAAAAACTTGAAGTGTACAAGATTTTGTGACCATTTGAAAAAAGTGTCCCCAATTCAGAAACTTTAATGGCTACTGGCAGCAAACCTGTAAAATCTCAAATGCTCTTTAAGGGGGTGTGAGTTCTAGAGGTTTGATGAGGGATAGGGGGCCAATATAAGGGCCAAGTACCAGCACCCATCGCACATCATGTGTGCACACCCACCTAGGCTTCCCTGATCGTTGGAACCCCAATGTCGCCAGTCTGGTTCTCCGACAATGCTCCGGCGATGGTGCCCTGACGAAGAAAAATACGGCACCAACACATGCCCGAGCCCAGCATGTGCAGCCGCAACCCTCAGTCTGTATGGTTAGACTGGGAATGAACTCCGTTTGCCTAAGTCAACCCACGTAACGAGCGTGCGGGTGCTCAACGGCCAGAGGGGAGGGATGCGCAAGCTGGGGATCTGTCAGGTCCCCCTCTGCGTGCTGTCGATCCTGCTACCGCAACCCTTGGTCCAGCTTGATCTTAGACTGGGAATGAACTCCGTATGCCTAAACCAACCGACGAAACGAGCGGGCGAGCGGGCGGGCACTATGTCGGCCAGAGAGACGGGATGCGCAAGTCATGGATTGATAGGGTTGTAGGTGTGTTTAGGCACATCTTCATATTTCTGCGTGCCAATGATATTTTTATGGCTTGTAAATTCATACAATGGTCCCTTAAGCCTTCACGTGAAGTTTCATGGCAAGACGACTCATTTTCTATTTTTCATGATTTTTTAAACTTTTTGCGGTTCGAGATTTTTTAAAACTTTTTCGGAAGGAGTTTTGGCCCCAAACTTTGTAGACGTGATCCTTTTATTTTTGTTGGCATGCACAAAAACTTTCAGCTAAAAACTCGAAGTGTACAAGATTTTGTGACCATTTGAAAAAAGTTTCCCCATTTCAGACACTTTAATGGCTACTGGCAGCAAACCTGTAAAATCTCAAATGCTCTTTAAGGGGTGTGAGTTCTCAAGGTTTGATGAGGGATAGGGGGCCAATATAAGGGCCAAATACCAGCACCCATTGCACATCATGTGCGCACACCCCCCGACCCCCCCGATCGTCGGAATGCCAATGCCGCCGGTCAGGTTCTCCGGTGATGCTCCGACGATGGTGCCCCGACGAAGAAAAATACGGCACCAACACATGCCCGAGCCCAGCATGTGCTGTCGCAACCCTTGGTCCGGTCCGATCTTGGACTGGGAATGAACTCCGTATGCCTAAGTCAACCCACGAAACGAGCGTGCGGGTGCTCAATTGGCCAGAGGGCGGGATGCGCAAGCCGGGGATCGGTCGGGTCCCCCTCTGCTTGCTGCTGATCCTGCTGCCGCAACCCTCTGTCCGGTCTGATCTTAGACTGAGAATGAACTCCGTATGCCTAAGCCAACTGACTAAACGAGTGGACGGGCGGGCGGGCGGGCACTACGTCGGTGAGATAGGCAGGATACGCAAGCCGTGGATCGATAGGGTGGTAGGTGGTTTAGGCACATCTTCATATTTTTGTGTGCCAATGCCATTTTTATGGCTTGTAAATTCATACAATGGTCCTTTAAGCCTTCACGTGAAGTTTCATGGCAAGACGACTCGTTTTCTATTTTTCACAATTTTCAAAACTTTTGACGGTTCGGGATTTTTAAAATTTTTTTGGAAGGATTTTTGGCCCCAAACCTCATAGACGTGATCCTTGTATTTTTGTTGGCATGCAAAAAAAAATTCAGCTAAAAACTCGAAGTGTACAAGATTTTGTGACCATTTGAAAAAAGTGTCCCCATTTCAGACACTTTAATGACTACTGGCAGCAAACCTATAAAATCTCAAATGCTCTTTAAGGGGGTGTGAGTTCTCGAGGTTTGATGAGGGATAGGGGGCCAATATAAGGGCCATGTACTAGCATACATTGCACATCATATGCGCATAACCCCCACCGGCCCCCCGATCGTCGGAACCCCAATGCCGTTGGTCAGGTTCTCCGACGATACTCCGGCGAAGAAAAATGTGGCACCAACACATGCCCGAGCCCAGCATGTCATGTCGTAACCCTCAATCCGGTCTAATCTTAGACTGGGAATGAACTCCGTATGCTTAGACTGTGAATGAACTCCGTATGCCTAAGTCAACCCACGAAACGAGCGTGCGGGTGCTCAGTATCCAAAGGGGCGAGATGAGCAAGCCGGGGATTGGCCAGGTCCCCCTCTGCATGCTGGTGATCCTGCTACTGCAACCCTCAATCTGATCCAATCTTAGACTGGGAATAAACTCCGTATGGCTAAGCGAACCAACGAAACGAGCAGACGGGCGGGAGAGACGGGATGTGCAAGTTGTGGATCGATAGGGTGGTAGACAGGTTTAGGTACATCTTCATATTTCTATGTGCCAATGCCATTTTTATCGCTTGTAAATTCATACAATGGTCCCTTAAGCCTTCAGGTGAAGTATCTTGGCAAGATGACTCGTTTTCTATTTTTCATGATTTTTGAAACTTTTTGCAGTTCAGGATTTTTTAAAATTTTTTTGGAAGGAGTTTTGGCCCCAAACTTGGTAGACATGATCCTTGTATTTTTTTTGGCATGCACAAAAATATTTAGCTAAAAACTCGAAGTGTACCAGATTTTCTGACCATTTGAAAAAAGTGTCCCCATTTCAGACACTTTAACGGCTACTGGCAGCAAACCTATAAAATCTCAAATGCTCTCTAAGGGTGTGTGAGTTCTCAAGGTTTGATGAGTGATAGGGGGCCAATATAAGGGCCAAGCACCAGCACCCATCGCACATCATGTGTGCACACCCCCCTGGCCCCCCCGATCGCTGGAACCCAATGCTGTCGGTCAGGTTCTCCAACGATGCTCCGACGATGGTGCCGCGACGAAGAAAAATACGGCACCAACACATGCCCGAGCCCAGCAACCCTCGGACCGGTCCGATCTTAGACTGAGAATGAACTTCGTATGCTTAGACTGGGAATGAACTCCATATGCCTAAGTCAACCCATGAAACGAGTGTGCGGGTGCTCAGCCGGCCAGAGGGGCGGGATGCGCAAGCCGGGGATCGACCGGGTCCCCCTCTGCGTGCTGCGATCCTACTGCCACAACCCTTAGTCCCATCCAATCTTAGACTAGGAATGAACTCCGTATGCCTAAGCCAACCGACGAAATGAGCGGGCGGGCGGACGGGAGGGCACTACGCTGGCCAGAGAGACGGGATGCGCACGTTGTAGATCGATAGGGTCATAGGTGGGTTTAGGCACATCTTCATATTTCTACCTGCCAATGCCATTTTTATGTTTTGTAAATTCATACAATGGTCCCTTAAGCCTTCACGTGAAGTTTCATGGCAAGATGACTCGTTTTCTATTTTTCTTGATTTTTGAAACTTTTGCGGTTCGGGATTTTTTAAAAATTTTTTGGAAGGAGTTTTGGCCCCAAACTTCGTAGACGTGATCCTGGTATTTTTGTTGGCATGCAGAAAACAACTCAGCTAAAAACTTGAAGTGTACAAGATTTTGTGACCATTTGAAAGAAGTGTCCCCATTTCAGACACTTTAATGGCTACTGGCAGCAAACCTGTAAAATCTCAAATGCTCTTTAAGGGGGTGTGAGTTCTTGAGGTTTGATAAGGGATAGGGGGCCAATATAAGGGCCAAGTACCAGCACCCATCAAACATCATGTGCGCATACCCCCCCGGCCCCCCCGATCGTCGGAACCCTAATGCCGCGGGTCAGGTTCTCTGGCGATGCTCCGATGATGGTGTCCCGGTGAAGAAAAATACGGCACCAACACATGCCTGAGCCCAGCATGTGCTGCCGTAACCCTCGGTCTGCTCCAATCATAGACTGGCAATGAACTCCGTATGCTTGAATGGGAATGAACTCCGTATGCCTAAGTCAACCCACCGAATGAGCGTTTGGGTGCTCAGCCGGCCAGAGGGGCAGGATGCACAAGCCGAGGATCGATCGGGTCCCCCTCTACGTGCTACTGATCTTGCTTTCGCAACCCTCGGTCCGGTCTGATCTTAGACTGGGAATGAACTCCGTATGCCTAAGCCAACCGACGAAATGAGCGGACGGGCGGGCACTACGCCGGCCAGAGAGACAGGATGCGCAAGCCGTGGATCGATAGGGTGGTAGGTGGGTTTAGGCACATCTTCATATTTCTACATGCCAATGCCATTTTTATGGCGTGTAAATTCATACAATGGTCCCTTAAGCCTTCACGTGAAGTTTCTTGGCAAGACAACTCATTTTTTATTTTTGAAACTTTTTATGGTTCGGGATTTTTTTAAAATCTTTTCGAAATGTGTTTTGGCCCCAAACTTGGTAGACGTGATCCTTGTATTTTTGTTGGCACGCACAAAAAAATTCAGATAAAAACTCGAAGTGTACAGGATTTTGTGACCATTTGAAAAAAGTGTCCCCATTTCAGACACTTTAATGGCTACTGGCAGCAAACCTGTAAAATCTCAAATGCTCTTTAAGGGGGAGTGAGTTCTTGAGGTTTGATGAGGGATAGGAGGCCAAAATAAGAGCCAAGTACCAGCACCCATCGCACATCATGTGCGCACACCCCCCCGACCCCCCGATCACCGGAACCCTAATGCCGTCGGACAGGTTCTCCAGCGATGCTCCGGCGATGGTGCCCCGATGAAGAAAAATGCGGCACCAGCACATGCCCGAGGCCTAGCATGTTTCTGCCGCAACCCCATCTTATCTGATCATAGGACTGGAATGAACTCCGTATGCCTTAAAGTAACCACGAAAACGAGCTGCGGGACGCTCAACCGATCAGAGAGCAGAGCGCAAAGCCGGGGATCGGTCGGGTCTGCCTTGCGCATGCTGCCGATCCGCTGCCACAACCCTTCGATTTGCGTCTGATCTTAGACTGGTAATGAACTCCATACACCTAAGGCGAACCGACAAAATGAGTGGGCGGGCGGGCGGGCGGGCACTACGTCGGCCCAGGGAACAGAAGCGCAAGCGTGGACGATAGGGGCGTATAGGTGGTTTAGGCACATCTTCATATTTCTGCATGCCAATGCCGTTTTATGGCTTGTAAATTCATACAATTGGTCCCTTTAAGCCTTCACGTGAAGTTTCATGGCAAGACAACTCGTTTTCTATTTTTCACGATTTTTGAAACTTTTTACGGTGTGGGATTTTTTAAAATTTTTTCAGAAGTATTTTTGGCCCCAAACTTGGTAGACGTGATCCTTGTATTTTTGTTGGCATGCACAAAAAAATTCAGCTAAAAACTCGATGTGTACAAGATTTTGTGACTATTTGAAAAAGTGTCCCCATTTCAGACACTTTAATGGCTACTGGCAGCAAACATGTAAAACTCAAATGCTCTTTAAGGGGGAGTGAGTTCTTGAGGTTTGATGAGGGATAGGGGCCCAATATAAGGGCCAAGTACCAGCACCCATTGCACATCATGTGCGCACACCCCCCCCGGCCCCCCGATCGTCGGAACCCCAATGCCGCCGATCAGGTTCTCCTGTGATGCTCCGGCGATGGTGCCCTGGCAAAGGAAAATGCGTCACCAGCACATGCCCAAGCCCAGCATGTGCTGCCGTAACCCTCAGTCTGGTCCGATCTTAGATTGGGAATGAACTTCATATGCTTAGACTGGGATCCGTATGCCTAAGTTAACCGACGAAACGAGGTTCGGGCACTCAGCCGGCTAGAGGGGCGAGATGCGCAAGCCGGGGATCGGTCGGGTCCCCCTCTTTGTGCTACCGATCCGGCTGCTGCAACCCTCGATCTGGTCCAATCATAGACTGGGAATGAACTCCGTATGCCTAAGCCAACTGACGAAACGAGCGGGCGGGCACTACGTCGGCCAGAGAGAATCGATAGTGTGGTAGGTGGGTTTAGGCACATCTTCATATTTTTGCATGCCAATGCCATTTTTATGGCTTGTAAATTCATACAATGGTCCCTTAAGCCTTCACGTGAAGTTTCATGGCAAGACGACTCGTTTTCTATTTTTCACGATTTTCAAAACTTTTTGTGGTTCGGGATTTTTTAAAATTTTTTCGGTTTTGGCCCCAAACTTGGTAGACGTGACCCTTGTATTTTTGTTGCCATGCACAAAAAAATTCAGCTAAAAAGTCGAAGTGTACAAGATTTTGTGACCATTTGAAAAAAGTGTCCCCATTTCAGACACTTTAATGGCTACTGGCAGCAAACCTTTAAAATCTCAAATGCTCTTTAAGGGGGTGTGAGTTCTCTAGGTTTGATGAGGGATAGGGGCCCAATATAAGGGCCAAGTACCAGCACCCATCGCATATCATGTGTGTGCACCCCCCGGCCCCATCGATCGCCAGAACCCAAATGTCACCGGTCAAGTTCTCCGGCGATGCTCCGGCGATGGTGCCCCGACCAAAAAAATGTGGCACTAGCACATGCCCGAGCCCAGCATGTGCTGCCGCAACCCTCAGTCCGGTCTGATCTTAGACTGGGAATGAACTCCGTACTCTTAGACTGGGAATGAACTCCGTATGCCTAAGTCAACCCACAAAACAAGCGTGCGGGTGCTCAGTCGGCTAGAGGGGCGGGATGCGCAAGCCGAGGATCGCCCAGGTCACCCTCTGCGTGCTGCCAGTCTTGCTACCACAACCCTCGATACGGTCCAATCTTAGATTGGGAATGAACTCGTATGCCTAAGCCAACCGACGAAACGAGCGGGAGGGCGGGTGGGTGGGCTCCACGTCGGCCAGAGAGACAGGATGCGTAAGTCATGGTCGATATGGTGGTAGGTGGCTTTAGGCACATCTTCATACAATGGTCCCTTAAGCCTTCATGTGAAGTTTCTTGGCAAGACAACTCGTTTTCTATTTTTCATGATTTTTGAAACTTTTTGCGGTTCGGGATTTTTTAAAATTTTTTTGGAAGGAGTTTTGGCCCCAAACTTGGTAGATGTGATCCTTGTATTTTTGTTGGCATGCACAAAAAAAATCAGCCAAAATCTCGAATTGTATAAGATTTTGTGACCATTTGAAAAAAGTGTTCCCATTTTAGACACTTTAATGGCTACTGGCAGCAAACCTGTAAAATCTTAAATGCTCTTTAAGGGGGTGTGAGTTCTCGAGGTTTGATGAGGGATAGAGGGCCAATATAAGGGTCAAGTACCAGCACCCATCGCACATCATGTGCACACACCCCCCGGCCCCTTCGATCTTCGGAACCCCAATGCCACCGGTTAGGTTCTCCGGCGATGCTCTGGCGATGGTGCCTCGGTGAAGAAAAATACGGCACCAGCACATGACCGAGCCCAGCATGTGCAACGCAACCCTCGGTCTGGTCTGATCTTAGACTGGGAATGAACTCCGTATGCTTAGACTGGGAATGAACTCCGTATGCCTAAGTCAACCCACAAAATGAGCGTGCGGGTGCTCAGCAGGCCAGAGGGGCAGGATGCTACCAATCTTGCTACCCCAACCCTCGGTCCGGTCTAATCTAAGACTGGGAATGAACTCCGTATGCCTAAGCCAATCGATGAAAAGAGCGCGTGGGTGGGCGGGCACATGTCGGCCAGAAAGACGGGATGCGCAAGCCGTGGATGGATAGAGTGGCAGGTGGGTTTAGGCACATCTTCATATTTCTATGTGCCAATGCCATTTTTATGGGTTGTAAATTCATACAATGGTCCCTTAAGCCTTCACGTGAAGTTTCATGGCAAGACGACTCGTTTTGCTGTTTTTCACGATTTTTGAAACTTTTTGGGGTTCGAGATTTTTTAAAATCTTTTTTGGAAGGAATTTTGGCCCCAAACTTGGTAGACGTGATCCCTGTATTGTTGTTGGCATGCATAAAAAAATTCAGCTAAAAACTCAAAGTGTACAAGATTTTGTGTCCAGTTGAAAAAAGTGTGCCCATTTCAAACACTTTAATGGCTACTGGCAGAAACCAGTAAAATCTCAAATGCTCTTTAAGGGGGTGTGAGTTCTCGAGGTTTGATGAGGGATAGGGGGTCAATATAAGGGCCAAGTACCAGCACCCATCACACATAATGTGCGTAGAACCCCCCCGGGCCCCCCGACCCCCCAATTGTCGGAACCCAAATGCCGCCAGTCAGGTTCTCCGACGATGCTCCGAGATGGTGCCCCGCCGAAGAAAAATGCGGCACCAACACATGCCCGAGCCCAGCATGTGCTGTCGCAACCCTCGGGCCGATCCGATCTTAGACTGGGAATGAACTCCGCATGCTTAGACTGGGAATGAACTCCGTATGCCTAAGTCAACCCATGGAACGAGCGTGCGGGTGCTCAGCCGACCAGAGGGGTGGGATGCGCAAGCCTGGAATCGACCGGGTCCCCCTCTGTGTGCTGCCAATCCTGCTGTCGCAACCCTCGGTCTGGTCTGATCTTAGACTGGGAATGAACTCCATATGCCTAAGCCAACCGATGAAACAAGTGGGCGGGCAGGCGGGCGGGCACTACGCCGGCCAGAGAGACGGGATGCGCAAGCCGTGGATCGATAGGGTGGTAGGTGGGTTTAGGCACAGCTTTATATTTCTACGTGCCAATGCCATTTTTATGGCTTGTAAAATTCATACAATGGTCCCTTAAGCCTTCACGTGAAGTTTCATGGCAAGACGACTCGTTTTCTATTTTTCACGATTTTCAAAACTTTTTGCAGTTCTGGATTTTTTAAAATTTTTTCGGAAGGATTTTTGGCCCCAAACTTGGGAGACGTGATTCTTGTATTTTTGTTGGCATGCACAAAACAATTCAGCTAAAAAATCGAAGTGTATAAGATTTTGTGACCATTTGAAAAAAGTGTCCCCATTTCAGACACTTTAATGGCTACTGGCAGCAAACCTGTAAAATCTCAAATGCTCTTTAAGGGGGTGTGAGTTCTCGAGGTTTGATGAGGGATAGGGGGCCAATATAAGGGCCAAGTACCAGCACCCATCGCACATCATGTGCGCACACCACCCTGGCCCCCCGATCGTCGGAACCCCAATCCCATCGGTCAGGTTCTCTGGCGATGCTCTGACGACAGTGCCCTGGTGAAGAAAAATGTGGCACCAACACATGCCCGAGCCCAGAATGTGCTGCCGTAACCCTCGATCCGATCCGATCTTAGACTAGGAATGAACTCCTATGCTTAACTGGAATGAACTTCGTATACCCAAGTCAACCCGCGAAACGAACGTACGGGTGCTCAGTCGGCCAGAGGGGCAAGATGTGCAAACCGGGGATCGACCGGGTCCCCCTTTGCATACTGTCGATCCTACTACCGCAACCCTCGATCTGGTTCAATCTTAGACTGGGAATGAACTCCGTATGCCTAAGCCAACCGACGAAACAAGCGGGCGGGCAGGCACTACCTCGGCCAGAGAGACGGGATGCGCAAGCTGTGGATCGATAGGGTGATAGGTGGGTTTAGGTACATCTTCATATTTCTGCGTGCCAATGCCATTATTATGGCTTGTAAATTCATACAATTGTCCCTTAAGCCTTCACGTGAAGTTTCATGGCAAGACGACTCGTTTTCTATTTTTCACGATTTTCAAAACTTTTTACTGTTCTAGATTTTTAAAAATTTTTTCGGAAGGAGTTTTGGCCCCAAACTTGGTAGACGTGATTCTTGTATTTTTGTTGGCTTGCACAAAACAATTCAGCTAAAAAATCAAAATGTATAAGATTTTGTGACCATTTGAAAAAAGTGTCCCCATTTCAGACACTTTAATGGCTACTGGCAGCAAATCTGTAAAATCTCAAATGCTCTTTGAGGGGGTGTGAGTTCTCAAGGTTTGATGAGGGATAGGGGGCCAATATAAGGGCCAAGTACCAGCACCCATCGCACATCATGTTCGCACACCCCCCCTGGCCCCCCGATCGCCGGAACCCCAATGCCGTCGGTCAGGTTCTCTGGCGATGCTCCGACGACGGTGCCCGGGCGAAGAAAAATGCAACACCAACACATGCTCGAGCCCAGAATGTGCCGCGTAACCCTTGGTCTGATCTGATCTTAGACTATGAATGAACTCGTATGCTTAGACTGGGAATGAACTCCGTATGCCCAAGTCAACCCACGAAACGAACGTGCAGGTGCTCAGCCGGCCAGAGGGGCGGGATGCGCAAGCCAGGGATCGACCGGGTCCCCTTTTGCATACTGCCAATCCTGCTGCTGCAACCCTTGGTCTGGTTTGATCTTAGACTGGGAATGAACTCCATATTCCTAAGCCAACCGACGAAACGAGCGGGCGGGCGGGCGGGCGGGCACTACGCCGACCAGAGAGACGGGATGCGCAAGCCGTGGATCGATAGGGTGGTAGGTGGGTTTAGGTACATCTTTATATTTCTACGTGCCAATGCCATTATTATGGCTTATAAATTCATACAATTGTCCCTTAAGTCTCCACGTGAAGTTTCATGGCAAGACGACTCGTTTTCTATTTTTCACGATTTTCAAAACTTTTTGTGGTTCGGGATTTTTTCAAATTTTTTCAGAAGGAGTTTTGGCCCCAAACTTGGTAAACGTGATCCTTGTATTTTTGCTGGCATGCACAAAAAATTCAGGTAAAAACTCGAAGTGGACAAGATTTTGTGACAATTTGAAAAAATTGTCCCCATTTCAGACACTTTAATGGCTACTGGCAGCAAACCTGTAAAATCTCAAATGCTCTTTAAGGGGGTGTGAGTTCTCGAGGTTTGATGAGGGATAGGGGGCCAATATAAGGGCTAAGTACCAGCACCCATCGCACATCATGTGCGCACACCACCCTGGCCCCCCGATCGTTGGAACCCCAATCTCGTCGGTCAGGTTCTCTGGCGATGCTCCGACGACGGTGGCCCGGCGAAGAAAAATACGGCACCAACACATGCCCAAGCCCAGAATGTGCTGCCGTAACCCTCGGTCCGATCCGATCTTAGACTAGGAATGAACTCCTATGCTTAACTGGAATGAACTTTGTATGCCCAAGTCAACCCGCGAAACGAACGTGCGGGTGCTCAGCCGGCCAGATGGGGCAAGATGTGCAAGCCGGGGATCGACCGGGTCCCCCTCTGCATACTGCCGATCCTACTACCACAACCCTCAGTATGGTTTGATCTTAGACTGGGAATGAACTCTGTATGCCTAAGCCAACCGACGAATCGAGCGGGCAGGCAGATGAGCACTACGCCGGCCAGAGAGACGGGATGCGCAAGCCGTGGATCGATAGGGTGGTAGGTGGGTTAAGGCACATCTTCATATTTTTGCATGCCAATGCCATTTTTATGGCTTGTAAATTCATACAATGGTCCCTTAAGCCTTCACGTGAAGTTTCATGGCATGATGACTCATTTTCTATTTTTCATGATTTTCAAAACTTTTTTAGTTCGGGATTTTTTAAGATTTTTTTGGAAGGAGTTTTGCCCCCAAACTTGGTAGACGTGATCCTTGTATTTTTCTTGGCATGCACAAAAAAATTCAGCTAAAAACTCGAAGTGTACAAGATTTTGTGACCATTTGAAAAAAGTGTCCCCATTTCAGACACTTTAATGGCTACTGGCAGCAAACCTGTAAAATCTCAAATGCTCTTTAAGGGGGTGTGAGTTCTCGAGGTTTGATGAGGGATAGGGGGCCAATATAAGGGCCAAGTACCAGCACCCATCGCACATCATGTGCACACACCCGCCCGACCCCCCCGATCGCGAGAACCCCAATGCTGTCGGTCAGGTTCTCCGGCGATGCACCGATGATGGTGCCCCGACGAAGAAAAAAATGGCACCACCACATGCCCGAGCCCAGCATGTGCTACCAAAACCCTCGGTACGGTCTGATCTTATACTAGGAATGAACTCCGTATGCCCAAGCAATCGACGAAACAAGCGGGCGGGCGGGCGGGTACTACACCGGTTGGAGAGACAGGATACGCAAGCCGTGGATCGATAGGGTGGTAGGTGGGTTTAGGCACATCTTCATATTTCTGCATGCCAATGCCATTTTTATGGCTTGTAAATTCATACAATGGTCCCTTAAGCCTTCACCTGAAGTTTCATGGCAAGACGACTCGTTTTTTATTTTTCACGATTTTTAAAACTTTTTGCGGTTCGGGATTTTTTAAAATTTTTTCGGAAGGAGTTTTTGCCCCAAACTTGGTATACGTGATCCTTGTATTTTTTTTTGGCATGCACAAAACAATTCAGCTAAAAACTCGAAGTGTACAAGATTTTGTGACCATTTGAAAAAAGTGTCCCCATTTTAGACACTTTAATTGCTACTGGCAGCAAACCTATAAAATCTCAAATGCTCTTTAAGGGGTGTGAGTTCTCGAGGTTTGATGAGGGATAGGGGGCCAATATAAGGGCCAAGTTCCAGCACCTATCGCACATGATGTGCGCACACCCCCTGGCCCCCCAGATCGCTGGAACCCTAATGTCGCCGGTCAGGTTCTCCGGTGATGCTCCGACGATTGTGCCCCGGTTAAGAAAAATATGGCACCAACACATGCCCGGGCCCAGCATGTGCTGCTGCAACCCTTGGTCCGGTCCGATCTTAGACTGGGATTGAACTCCGTATGCCTAAGTCAACCCACGAAATGAGTGTGCGGGTGCTCAGCAGGCCAGAGGGGCGGGACGTGCAAGCTGGGGATCGACCAGATCCCCCTCTCCTTGCTGGCGATCCTGCTGTCGCAACCCTCAGTCCGATCCGATCTTAGACTGGGAATGAACTCCGCATCCCTAAGCCAACCGACGAAACTAGCAGTTGGGCGAGCGGGCGGGCACCACGTCGGCCAGAGAGACGGCATGCGCAAGCCGTGGATCGATAGGGTGGTAGGTGGGTTTAGGCACATCTTTATATTTTTGCATGCCACTGCCATTTTTATGGCTTGTAAATTCATACAATGGTCCCTTAAGCCTTCACGTGAAGTTTCATGGCAAGATGACTGGTTTTCTATTTTCACGATTTTCAAAACTTTTTACGGTTCAAGATTTTTTAAAATTTTTTCGGAAGGAGTTTTGGCCCCAAACTTGGTAGACGTGATCCTTGTATTTTTGTTGGCATGCACAAGAAAATTAAGCTAAAAACTCGAAGTGTACAAGATTTTGTGACCATTTGAAAAAAGTGTCCCCATTTCAGACACTTTAATGGCTACTGGCAGCAAACCTGTAAAATC